>VYZR01054419.1:0-15198 GCA_013400675.1 Oxylabes madagascariensis | reverse complement strand
AGGATATTACTTCTTTCAGGAGTAGAGAAGATATGATTTAAGAGATCTTGCTGAAGAAAAAGAATTACATACAAAAAAAGAAGTATCTGCAATTAATGTGCATTAGTTGCAGGTTTTTCACTGAAAAGTGACTAATTTTTTTATTCATTAAACTAACTGAACCAGAAAGTTCCAATTTAAATGCCATTACAGTCAGGTCTGACCCAAACCTGAAACAAGCTCCAGATGTTACTGGTCAAAGTCGGAATTAGAGCAGGATTTAAGAATTACTAGAGACAGTAATAACTGCAACTGCTATCCCTTCTGGAAGGGGAAACTTTTTCCCTGAAAGCAAGAAATAAACACACTGTGCCTTTGCAATAAAGAATAAGAAGAGATATAAAAGACAAATTTTAAAAAGGAAAAGATAAAAAAGACAGGGACTGAAAAGAGAATGGTTATTTAGTGGTTATTTTGCTGGAGGTTATCAGGGAGGAGAAGCTGCTCTCTGGGACACAGCTCTCAGAGCAGCAAAAGAACCAAACCAACCCTTTGAAAGAATATTCAGTTATTTTACGTACAGAAACCAGGTGGCTGCAAGTGGCAGTGCTGTGTTTATCTGAGGCAACACAACACACGCATACTTCAAACAGCTAAGCTACACAACAGGAAATTTCTGTGCACATGTAACAGGAGAGTTTTTACCTGTTTAAGCTTGTTCACAAACCTCATCAGACACAACACATTGTCTAGATTTTTACCTAGCAGATGTATCTTTTTCCCCCCATTACATCCTTTGACCATAAAAATGTTAAAATAAACACGAACTGTTAATTCACATGGCCAAGCTCAGGTATTTTAATGTCCCTGTGGATGTTTTATTATTGATGTATTTTCAGCAAACTTTAAGATCAAAGAAACCCCACAAGACCAAAAAGAGAAACACAGAGAAGGGGACAGGGTGAGTATATCAGGGGACAGGGTGAGTTTATCTCTGTCTCACTTGGACAATGTGGTAAACAGGGTATTTCACTAAACATCTAGTTGATAATCTGTGGGATGCTAGAGACCTCTGGGGTTTTATCAGAAAACTTGTATCAAGCTGTAGGATCTCCCCATACTGCCCTTCTCAGGGCAGGGCACTGGGATTTAAGCCACTTGCAGCTGAATTGCAGGAGAGAGGCAATGCACCCCAAGGATCAGGCTGCACACACAGGAAAAATACCACATCCATGACTGCTGGGTTGCACAATGCAAGATAAAAAGGTGTTCCTTCAGTGTTCAAAAAACTGCAAATGCCACCCTCTCTTCTTTGAAAATCAAAATATTTACTTCAAAGTGCTGACACAGAATGAATGACCCCAGAACAAAGAGAAACACCTTTCAATTAACTCATGGGCACCGGGTTTTAGTTTTTGCTACTGCCATCCTACCTAACACATCCAGTGTTCACAGCCAAATTTGGGTTTATAATTGGGGGCAAGGGTATTTTCATTGTTTTCTGCAAATCCTACTAGCAATCAACTCCATTAATTTCTCAAGCAAACAGAAAGGCTACAAATGTAAGGATTTCAATGCCAATAGTGCTTATTCCCTGTCTGAATATAATCCAGCACCCCTGAAGTCTGAGCATATTCCCAATCCCTGCAAGCTTCCTTCTCAGGCACAAATCTGAACTCACCCTGCTGAGCTGTACAGGGAACTTCCACTTGAATACTGAGCTCCAGCTACTGGGGAAGAGGAAGATTATTCCACACCTACCAATAAATGCAGCCCCCATGCATTTGCACACATGCAGACAAACTCCAGACACTGGTCCCAAGCACTCCAGCAGAATCCTGGCATCCCCCTGCAGCTGAGGTTAAGAACTGAGTAACTCCTGCTACACAACAGCACTGGCTGCACTGCATTAACTGCAGGTTACAACTGCTGTTCTAGGGACAGCTAGGATGTGTTTTTTAGAGAAAAAGTCTGCTGGACATGCAGAGTTTCCATGAGATTTCTGTTATCAGTTTTAACAACTATGCAGATTGGCTCAACAAGGATAAAGCTTTCACACTTTCTGTTCTGTAAGTGAGGACTAAATCAGAAATAGTAGTATTGGTATTATTTATAGAATACTGACACTATTATTGTAATACTTGATTTACATAAATACTATCTGAGGTTAAAGAAATGACCCTACATTTTATTTCATATCCTAGTGTACTTGGTCTGGCCAGATCTGGAACAGGATCAGCAATCCAACAATCAAAATCTGTGCTTACACAGGTTCATAACCTTCATGATGCTTTATCTTCAGGGGGAAACAAAGAAAACCAGGAGACAAAAAGCATGAGTTCTGGCTCATTAAGGGTTTTCAGTTTTTGAGTTTTGTTCAGAAATACAGAGAGGATGAGTGAAAACCTTTGCAGGTACATGATGTACACAGATGGCAGGTACAAGATGTGCACACAAGAGCTGTTCCTGCCACTGCTGGCTCCTGCTGTCTCACTGGTGCTCTGTAAACTTTTTTAAACGGTAACATGCAGTTCAGTAGAGCTCAAACAACTTAACTCCAATCCTTGTATTTGATTATTGTTGCATGAAAAAACACATCTCAAAGAGCTGGTAGAACTGTGGAAAGGAGAAGGTATTTCTCACCACTACAAGCACATCTACAGCAATTTGTATTTTCTCCCAAATCTTACAACACAGAAAGTGATTAAGCAACCTGGGTAGGTCATAAATCAAATTATTCAGGTATATTCAGGTGTTGAACTACCATTAAAATCGCATCTTAAAACAGCTTTTGCTGCTCCTGAAGGTTACAGAGACAGTCCAAACTTTTCTGCAGATCAAGGAGGCAGCTGCATACATTCAACCACTACAGTTACATGGACTTCCTACAGTTATTCTGGACTTACAGTTACAGATCATGGTGAGCGAATTAACATGGGAAAGAAAAACAGCAGGGTGAGGAAAGCATTCCAGCTCCCAGAAAATTCAAGCCCACTCAACACAGCCAAGTACACAGCTATCTTTTGAATGTAAGCTGAACTTCTGAAGTGAACATATACCACTAAAAATTCCATGTTAGCGAGAGCTGGCACCACTCCCTGCCTGGCAGGCAGTGAACACACCATCTTCTTTCTCAGCAGCAGCAGGAAAAAGGAGCAGGTATCCCTCCAGCCTCACCTCTGCTCAGGTCCAAGGAGCACTAGACAAGGCTGCAACCAAGAACAAAGCATTCTTCCCAGCTGCCCACTTCCCCAGGTGCCCTTGTGAACTGGACCAGAGGTAGGGCACATTTCTCTTTTGGAAGCAGTCACAGATTTTCAAAGCTTCTCCTCCCAAAGCAGCCCTTCCTCTCTCTGCCTTTGGTGCACCCTCAGCTGGGAAACAGAGCAGTGTCCTGACGTCCCAACAGGGCAGGACCCAGCTGGGAGATGGCTCCCCAGGAGGTGCTGCCAGGTACAGGACTGCTGTGGGGTGCAGTACATCCCCCCTGGAGAAGCAAGTTACCCAATTAATAACCCCTCCCCAAATTTCTGAGCACGATGTAGAAATCAAAATTGCACACTGCCAGCAGTGGGTTTACAACACTGAGAGTTTAACAAGCTTCTCACAGAAGGCAAGAGTCCATATTTAGGGTAGAAATCAACCATAATTGCTCAGCAATTCCACTTACTTTAAAAAATTTCTTACTCCAGAAAACACAAATATCTATTTACAAAGCTGTATGCTGCCAAAATTTTAAATACTTCTATTGTACACCCATCCTTTGATTTAATAAAGCATGCATCTGAGGTGGTTAATGTGCATTTCAAGGTTTATTAAAAATGAGAAATCAAAAATTAGCATTAGCCCAGGTAATCTCTGCCAACATTTTGCTCCAGCTATGCAAACTAGACCCTGTCTAGAATTAAGCTCATCAGTTCTAAGCCAATTTTACCTTCTTAGGTCTAACCTGAGAATGTGATGCTAATAGCAATAGGCACACTTTAAGCTGAATTCAAAATGAGAGAAATTTCATGCATCCTCTCCTGCAAACTTTCCAGATCAGAAAGCAGGTAACTCTGAAACTCTCTGCTTCTAACACACTTGCTAAAAACCTTTATTATTCAACCATATTCCAGAAATCAGTGTCTCCTGTTCAAATGAGTACCATTACACTGGCCTGAAACCTTGGCTGATCAAACGGCTGCAGTAAACACCAACTCTAGGTCTGAATGCAAGCTGGACATTTTTATCCCACATGAAAAGACAACTTGGACAGGAGACTAAAACTCCCACAAATACATTTAGATAATAATTTAACTTAAATTGTTATTTGAATTTATGATTTATATTATTATTTAAATTTATAATTTAAATCAGGTAACTGTTTTGACTTTTTAATATGTACTTGAATCAGAAAATAGTAACCCACTTTGTACAGGTGAAAAAACTGAAGAGCCTTCAGAGGTATCTCCAAGTTGAAAAATGAAAGAAACTGTATTAAGCTACAAGGAATACCCTTGTGGGAAGAAAAGAAAAAAAGAAGTAAAAGAAGTGAAGACATTCAGAAGCAGACCTGTAACAGGAGCAAGTTCATCCCCAGAAGTGGTTTGCATCTGAACAACATTCAATTTTTACGGTATAACCATGTGTCTGCACTAAGAGCTCTGTAAACTTGGATTTTATACCTTTGGAACTTTTGCATTTCTTAGGGGAGACAGGCCCAGGTGCCCAATAAAGGGCCTTGGGTATGTTTTAAAAACAAGTTATAGAAGCCATTAATGGCTTAAGAATTTGCTCATCCTTCTGCCTCCTCGGTAAAGTTGACCCATTTGTCTGTGGGGCCAAACAATAAAGCAGATCAGTGAACTGAGCTAGGTTAAAAATAAACACAAAATAAGGAAGTTATTGTAAATTCAGATCTCTTCATTCATCTACTATGAGCAAGGAGGCAAAAGAGAAGCACAGGGGTCAAAAAACCCTGCTCCAGAAGACAACCTCTTCTTTGTAGCAATGTTAAAGTGAACCAGACACAACTCTTCCTGTGGCTCTCAGCAGCATGTAAAAGTCATCTGACATAATGAAGTCTGGTGCCCAGACCAAAATCAAGGACCTTCCCTGCAGCTTGTACTCAATTTTGGGTTAAGCTGCTCTTTCTTGCAGGCATTATTCTCAGCTGGACTGCTGCACAGCCACCTGACACTGCACCGGTCAAGAGATTCCTTGGACGTGGGAGATGCCTCTGGCTGCAGAGAGGTCAAGCACGCACACCTGCTGAGTGGGCTTCTGCTGGACTAATTTAAGCAAAAGCCAGGTAACAGTAATAACAATCATCTTCAGCAAAATGGGCCTTCAGGATGCAGCCTGTGTTAAATTCAGTGCTACTGGTACAACTTCTCCAGCAAAAGCAAGTGTTTACACATTTGGATAACTAAGGCTCCCATGGCTCACGTTCAGACCTTGAGTAAGTTTTACCCCAAGCAATCACATACTATTCTTAGATTTGACTACAGTTTTGTTCTTCAAAGGTGGCATAAAATATCTATTTTTTTATTCATCNCTGCATGTCACTCAGTGAACGACATCTTTCTAATGCTTTGCAGAACACCCTGATTCCAGAAATACACTCCCAATTTTAATGCTCTATTCTTTCTGGCAAATCTTCCCAACTACTTCTATTTTCACTCCACTGTTACTGCCACTCACCTGAAGCAAATTTTGAGGACTTCCAAAATTAATGACTGCCTTCCTGCTTTGCCTCTGGCTAGAAGCTGGTATAAACACCACCACCGAATGAAGCTGTATCTCAAATTCCTTATTCTGCTGATGATGAATGATTCTTCCTTTGTCTCAGGACAACACAAAGCCCCTCAAGTTTACTCCACACCCTGTATTTTTCTCTCTAATACTGCAGCATTTTGTAGTCTGTGTCATCATCAGCCACTACAACCTCACACACAGCTGCGACAGAAAGCTACTTTCACTATCCTCACTACTCACACTTCTTTGCTCCAGTTAGTACATNTTAATTATTAGTTGGAATACAGATTTACACCAACGCTTCTGGGGTATGTATGATCTGAAAGACAACAAACAGATAAACATCTGAGGAGAAGCACTTGAGGCATGGGCACTCACTGCACTCAGCTCATTGTAACTGCAGGATGCTGAAAGGTCTTATAGAATTAGTTGGAATGTTTTCTTAATCCAGCAAGAGGTCACTGACCAATAAAGCTGAAGTGCTTTTATCTGGAGTTTAGAAGTCTGAAGACAGATGCTGAGGCTCCACAGACCTTTCTTCAGTGGCAATGCCAACAGGCTCAGTCCCACCCTACACCCCAGCCTGCCCCAGAGCCAGCCCAGCTCCTGCCCAGCTGCAGGGACTGAAGAGCCCTGGGCTGACTCCTGATCTCCAGCCAAGCACAGGGGACACAACAGCCATGGCTCATCAACAGGTAACTGACACAGGCACAATGAGGGCTCTTGTTGGGCAACTTCCTAATTAGTTTCCCATTAATCTGTGCTATTATCAAACTCAAGGGGGTTTCCCCAGCAGAGCTCTGCTGATAAGCAAAGGAGCTGCACAGCTTTCCCTCCTTCAGAGGGAAGCCACAAGAATCCTTTCCAGTAAGGACCACATCCTTCCCACACCAGCCCTCTCTCCTGCTTTAGGTGACACACCCCAGGGTACAGGTATTAATTAGGTCAAAGCTTGAGTCTGATGAACAAAATAAGTTGAAAAAACAAGACAAATCTGCTGAGATAAGGAAATGTCTTAAAATTACTAAGTAACTGAAGCAGTATATTTGAAGGAAAAAACCAATTATTATAAAATTCTGTGGTTAAACTTTCAGAATTAACTACTTGTAAAGAAATTACTAGTCAGTTTTTAGTTCTGGCAGATTTGCGGTTGATTTTACAGTTGCTTATTTTTAAATCCTCAACCATAAGGACACTTTTAGAAAGAAGAAAAAAAAAAGAAAGAAAAAACCGAACACTTAAGCTTATGGTTACCTTTGTGGCATGACAGAAATATTACTAAGTGTTATATTAGTTTTTAAGGAGACTGGTTTTTTGATGCAAGAGTGAAAGAAGTATTTGAAACAGACTGAAATAGAGGACATGAAAGCCACACAGGAAGAATAAGAACGAGAGGAAAGCAGATGAAAATTGTGAAACACCATTACTCTAACTGCTACTAGCAGGGAGGGTTTTGTATGTGCCTTGTGACCCACTGTTTAATTCATATAACATACACACACATTTGAGTTATCTCTGTGTTCAAACTTCTAACAGTTTCTCCTGTTCCCCAGAATTAGGTTCACCCCCTGATATTATTAAGCAACTAACACTTAACCAGGTGAAAAATTCTTTGGAAGAGGTCAGTTCCTTGCTATTCCCAAGGAAGAAGGAAATCTAACTAATCCTTAGCTTCATTTAATGAACAATAGAAGGTTCACACAGACTCTGCTTAAGCAAATTTCCTCTTACAACAAGTACACCGCACATTGTCTTAGGACCTGAAGCCTGTATACCCACACAGCAGCATGCGAGTGTCCAGTCAGCTCCAACATCTGTAAAAGGAGCAAATTAACCATTTACCTAACTGGAAGAATTAAGATACACTCTGAAGGAAAACTTGTGCCTAAAAATTGTTACCTGATTGTGGTTACCAGAAATATCTGGTGATAAGTAACTGAGACACATCTCACTGAGCAGCAAAGAGGCGGCTGCATCAAGAGAACTGTCTGGATTTGTGAGCAGGAAGGGAGAATCCAAGTTCTGCTCCACCTCCAAATGAAGTGCCCTCACTTTTTCAAGTGGTCTTGAAAAAAACCAAAGATGATGCAGAAATCACCATGACCCTGTACTAGGATTCAGAATTCCACCTGGACTGAGACAATATGCAATAGAACCCTAACCCAGAACTGTTCTTAGACCTTTACCAAAACACACATGCACAGCTGGAGATGCCATATTCTTAAAGAACATCCTTACATTGCACCTTGTGAAATCATCAGATGATCAAGGTTAGACCTCAGTGAACACCAATGATTCTCCTACACATTCTTTGCTATTTACACTAGGAAAAGGGAAATTATGAAAAATTACCTTAATAATTTTCACAGATTTCTGTATTTAAATCAGGTTCTACTGGAGTGCATTAAACCCCTTAACACACAACATATAAAGCTTCAAGTTCTGCTTCCCAGCAATTTTATGTTTCATATCAAAGAGATGTGATTATATTAAAAAAAACCTCATCACCTCTCCTAGCCTGCAAAACACTGCAGTACTGCTAAAAAAAAAATCTATTTTGAAGTTTCTCCTTATAGGACACTCCAGCTCACTATCCACATTTCCTCTGGCGTGCAATATGCTTTGGAGTACCAGCCGAGGGGCTGGTTCTGGGGCAGAAAAGCTGACGGTGTTCAGGACACCTGGAAGACTGTCTAGATCCACACAGCAGCACATATGCAAGAACAGGCTGAGGGAACAGTGTTTTTCCTTCCCCAGTTTAAGCAGGATGCTCCTGGCACACCTCCTCTGACTGGCATCACTCTGGAGCTCACTTTACAGCTGCAGTCAGGGAGGGCTCCGGTTTGCAGACAGTGAACATCCTGTTCTCCTAAGACTTTTGATCCTACAGAGCATGATGGTTTTGCTTAAATCTTCACTATTATATGGGTCAGGAATGACTTATTTTGGTAATGTTTAAAACAGCTGCCAAACAGCAATTAAAAACACTAACTGAGCTATGCTGTATTGATTACAGGATGGAATTAAAATTTTCTCAAAATTTATCACTTAATCTCCATATTTTTAATGCATTTTGCCTAACAAATATGCCCATGCTGTTACAATGGACAATCAAATTGTGATATTCTAGATCATAACAAGTCCAATATGAAACAGTTTTCAAATGTATTTTTAAATTCTGAAGAGAATCCCCAAGATTCTTAAGACACTACAGTGAGACTGTCTTCCTCAAACTGGAAATAGTCAGTACAGTATTTTCAAAATACATCCACTAATTTCCAGTAGCCTAATAATTTCTAGTGGACAAAATCTCAGCCTTCTAGGGAATCTAGGCAAACCAAAGTCAGAATAAGACTATTTCCAAGCTGACCATTCTTCATTTTGCTGGCAAGTCATTCAAATCCTACTCAATGTTTTTAAATTTATAGAAATAGTTTTACTACAATCAGCAAAGCAAGATGAAAAATAAATAGATTAGCGGAAATGTTAAAATGCTGCAGTCTGGGTCTGCAACAATACACCCAGATTATGCTACAGCCATTGCCACTGATTAGGTGCACTTTCACTCTTTTTGCTACTATATGAAATTAAAATGCTATAACCACTGCAGCAAAACACATTAAGTGACCAATGGAAATGTTTCAGAAAACAACACTATATATTTAATAACTTGACAAATAAGATAGCCTGTCTCCAGCCCCCGTTCTACTTGTCAGAATGCTTTTTAGTAACTGTTAACCTTGTTGCTGGTAATGTCAAATGAGTATGTAGTAGATTTTGAATATATTAATACACATATGTATTTCAGGGCAAAAAGCACACTTGCTATGGATTGCTAATAACTTGTATTGCAAGCCACCCAATATTTTACTCCTCCACAATCAACAGCCCCAAGCCCTACAGCCCCAAGATACAAAGTCAAACTACAGCAACTGATCTGAGACACTTCAAAGCACAAACTAAAGCAAACAATGCCCTATTTTAAATTTATTATCATTCAAGAAAAATTGGATGCTTCACAAGCTTTAAACCAGTTCATTTTCACCCTTACCCCAAATATCGAATGATGTCATGCAAGATGTACTGGCTAAACTGGTTTAACTGCTACAGGCTGGATGCACTGTTTAGATTTTCTTGTGATAAATTACTTTGCAGCAATGGAACTGATTCGGTTAGTTTTAAACAACTATCTTCACCTGCTTTTTTGAAGTACTTTGGGCTCTTATTACTTCTCCTCACACAACCTGACAGCTTGCTACCTTACTTTGTTTAACTCCTTAGGAACAACAGGGAGTAGTTTTTACCACTTCCGAATTCAGTCAACAGCATGGAACAACTGGAGCGCTGTAAGGAAGTCTGAGATACACGGCTCATCCTGAGGAGTATGCCATCTGCACTTCCCTCTGAAGCTTGCACACATTTTCCACTATTCTACTATTTCCACTTCTTCACAGACAATTCACTAAATCTGACAACTTACAGGGAACAGTTTATGGAGAATGCACAGAAGGAACTCCGGTCATAGCTTGTACTCTTCAGAAGCCACCACAGCCGTTTTCCTGGTTGCATGAAGTGGCTACTTGAGAATGATCCAACGCACATCTTCTCCCAAGGCCGTGCAAGCTGCTTCCAGAGCTACCAAACATGATCATTACTGGGAGCAAGAGGCCAGGCCCGGTTCTTTGCTCTAGGTATAACACCAGAATTAACCTAATTTTGCTTGCTGTCCACTGCATCAGCATTTTTATGTTCCCTCACCTGACCATCATCTGTTTCATGGAAAACGCTGGAGAGCGGAAGGGGCAGGAAGAACACATAAATAAGCAGATACCCACAGCTGTATCATGAAATTAGTCTGCATATTCTCCTCTCAAACACATAATCCCATTTTATCACCACCTGGCTAAAAGCAACATAGAAGATAGCAAAGGAGCGCAGGGAAAAAGAGCCTTCAGGAGGAAGGCATAGAAGCAAGCAGAAAAAGAAGTGAACACTGGGTTATGTATGCAAATGATATTAAATTGCCAGGAATTGAGAATACTAATGAGGACAAAATATGAGAGGGAAGCAAGCATTTAGAAAACAGACAAAAGTAAGTATTTTAGACCAGTATTTCACACTAGGTCTGAAATCTGGCAAATTCTGTCAGTAATGAGCAAAACAGGAATGAGCAAGGAGCACAAACTTTCAGCTGAATGGAAACTGCAAAATAGTGTGATTTTAAACTTTTCACATACACATAGACATGTTGGGTTTTTCCTGAGGTTTTTTGGTACATATCTTGCATCATGTCACCTGCAATTCAAGTCTCAATTTTAAAAGATGGCATGGCCTGAGAAGCTGCAGAGCCACACACAAGGACAGAACACAAGTGTGCAACCTGAACTACCAGTCACTGCATGTTCCCTGCCTGTGACACTGTGTTGCTAAGCCTGTGCTGGCTACTTCTGGGAAGAAACTTCCCTAATGAGAAACACACGTACCTATGGAACTATGGGCAGAGGCTGAACCTACAAAAAAAACCAGATTCAAATTATAAACAAGGGAAACTTATAGTTATTAAACTACAAATGAGACTTTTCATGAAAGAACTCCATGCAATATGTAACTGTAGATTTGTATTAAGCCGTGTTCTTTGAAGCGCACACATTTGTGAAAAGATGTTACAGAGGAAGCATATATAAAGTATCAGACTTGGATTCAATTACACTTTATAGAGCAACTCACTAGCAACGCTAGAGCCCTAATTCTTTGCATGATAAAGCAAACTACACACCCTACTTACAGTACAGAAAAAACTAATATTTCTTCCATTAAATTTGTTTAGCATACAAATAAACTCTGCAGAATTTCCACAGGATAATTTACTAATCACCACCCCAAACTGTTAATTTATCTAACACCCAGGCACCAACGGCTCATCTGCACACTCCCACTCTGTTTCGGCCCAAAGGCAGCCAAGGCAGCCAGAATCACATGCTTTGATGCAGCAGTGAATAAATGAGGGGTGCACACAGAATCCAGGACCAGTGACAGAATTTGGCCAGGTACGTGTCGGCATCTATGCTACCTCAAGCTGCCTTTCTTGTTCCCTCCTGCCCCAATGCCAGACCCTCACCACATTCACACAACACTAAATGCGGCTGCAGGGTGAACCCAATAACAGCCTGAACTGCATTTTAACCCCCCATTTCTGTTTGTAATAGTCACAGGGAGGTGCAGTAGCCCAACCACTGGTGTGGCACATGAGGAGACAATCAGCAGCAGCAAATTTGTTGTCCAAGTGTCCCCTCAGCTTGGGAAATAGCTGTCTTCAGCTACAGGGACACAACTCCTACAGTGCTCTGAAATTTAAAGTTTCTCTGTCCACATATCGCTACTGCCAAGGCCCAGAAAGGCTAAGGCAGATCACTAACACCCCCAGGTAACAGGACTAAATACACAAAGGGGTAACACAACAGCACTGCAGCAAGTACTGCGGGCAGGTGAGGCTCCATCACCCTGGTCCTGCTAAGCACTGAGCATGTACCTGGCCCTTACCACCGCTGTCACTGCTTCTCTTCTCCGTGATGCAGAGATCAACTTTTCTTTCTAAAGGGAACGTCTTCATCTCCTGTGAAGTCCAAAAGCCCTGTCCAGTAGTACTTTCGTTTACAAAGAGTGTCCATAAGGTCATCAAGAAGAGTAAATTAGTCACAAGGGAAAGGGGAGGGGAAAAAACAGGGACATGAGAGCAAACACTCAAAATACCATAACTGATTCAACCCTGAAGAGTTTAATTCCACACTTCAATTACTACATCTGAAATAGTTATTTCACTCTTTAAAAATTGTTCATGTGGTGTAGCTGTACACAGACTAAGCAAACCTTCAAGTAATTTAAAATCAAGATGTGCAATTTTCCACTGTGCATTCTTCACATGCCTCCTAAATCTAATGTGATCATTCACTGAAGAATGGCATCCAATACTGCTCTGTGCATGTTAAAATTAAGCTAACTACATGTTATTAAGTCTTTTCCTCACTGCTTGAAAACAACTCTAAAGAAAGCACAAACACCCATATATTAAGATGGTGAACATTGTTTTACGTATTAAATTACTGTATACACATGATGTCAACTTTTAATAAAAGTTAGCAATAATCTGATCGCTGCATTCCAGTAAAATTAACATGTTTGTCTAAAAAAAATCAAGTATGGGAATAAACCTCCAAAAGCTAAACTTTTCTGGTTTTGTTTTTACATAAATGGACAGTTCTGTAAAGTCTCAAAAATTACCAAGTTTGTCGTATCAGTTGGCATCAGCTGTGTGTGGTCTAATAGATTTCAAATAGATTTCTGAGACAATGATGAATTCTCAGTGTCACTATGTTGACATGTGCAGAGACTCTTCCCTCCAATGGAGGTGGCCACCAGCATGATTTTCACAACCATCACAGTGATTTCTGCATGCATTTTGGACTCCTGTATTCCCAGTGGCAGAGGGGCGGTGCAATCCAGAGAAGTTCAGGACACCCTAAACTGCATAAAAATGTCCAGCATGTCACAGTGAGCCTAGCACGGTAGAGCATCCGGCCCACAAAATTCAAAATAAAGAGAGTAAACACAGTCAATATTCTAAAGGACTTGAAAAGGACACTGAGAAAATGCAGATTACTAAAGACTATCAAACAATCTGCTGGAAACTGTAACCCACAAGATGCTAATATTTGTATGTATATAAGTAGGAGGTATATTTTACAGCACCTCCTTTTACATATTTGTCCTATTGTATAGAAACATCAATCTGGAGATTTTACTAAAACAGAAATTAAGAGTAACTCAGATAGTAGATAAGTTTTAGCCAGTATTGTATGAAATAGACACTTATGTTTTAAAAAGTCAGGCTTTATGTAATGACCTTCTAATCTTGAAATGTAATCTCACAGTCACTGTGACAAACTTCCACTGAAACATCTTCACTCCTCCCAATTTCAATTTCTATTATTTAGTAGAAAGGTACATTTGCTAAATCGATTGTCCCGTTTTCAAGCAAAATATCTTGTGCTGGCGAGTATTCATGTCACTCTTCACTAAAACGGCTGAATGAGAATTGTCATCTTCACAGCCAGGCGTTCTAAACGATATTTAGGCAGTTAGTGAATTTGACCTCCAAGTCAATCGGTAGGAGCAGCTACCTCACCGTGGCCGTCCTTCCTTTGGGAACGAAAACCCCGCCGTACATTCGCCCAAAATAATTTTACAGCGTTGAATTCAGACGGAAGGTGTTGTTCAGAGGAGGGGAGGGCGTGCAAAAACAACACCACGATGCGAAAAAAAGAGAAAAGGAAAGAAGGGCCCCGCTAAAGGCACCACTGGAGACTACACAGGACGGGGGTAGGGAACATGCAAACGTAGTGCCTCCTTTATGGAGCCAGCGCAACTGCATGACGGTGCAGGATGCGGGCCGCGGGCTGTGCAGGCGCTACACATGGCCAGCGCTGCCCGCCGACCCGCGCAGGCCCGGCCGGCAGCGGGTTCCGTAAATAACCCTCGCAGGAGGGTTAATTAAAAATGGCGAGCAGCGAAGCCGCCTGCATACAATGAGCGGCCGGGCAGGGCAGGGCTGCAGCCCCCCGCCCGCCCCGCCGGGCAGCCCCGCCACGGCCGCGTCCCCCCGGCCCGCCCCGGGCGAACCCCAGCCCCGGAATCACGGCAACTTCTTCGGCCGGACCCCCGCGTCCCCCCCGGCTGCCCCCGCGGCCGGCGGGAGGCTCCGAGGGTCCGGGGGCGCGGGGCTCCTTTTGTAGCGGCGCTTCCCCCGCGCCCTCCTCCTCCTCCCGCGGTGCGAATTCCTGCGGAGCCCCCCGCGCCGCCTCCCCCGGCCCCGCAGCGCAACTTTCCCCGGGGCTCCCCCGCAGCCCCGCCGGGCAGCGCTCCCCGCGCCCCCGAGGCGCCGGGCCGGCAGCAGCGGCCCGGGCAGAGCGTGTTTACCGCGGAGGGCGGCCCAGCAGCCCCGAGGGGACGCGGCGCCGGGGGAGCCCCGGCAGCGGGGCAGAGGGGGAAACTCTCCGCGGAGTTGAGGGCGCGGGCCCTGCCCGATTTTACCTTCCATCTCCATGTCCTCGGGCTCGCTCAGCTGCTGCTCCCCGGGCTTCTGGTGCTGCTGCTGCTGCTGATGGTGGTTCATGTCGGGCTGGGGCTGGGGCTCGGCGGCGGCGGGCTGGGCCTTTCCCGCGGGGGGCTGCGGGCCTGTGTCGGGAGGGGAAGGGGCGGAGGAGCGGCGGGGCCTCGGCAGCGGCCGGGACTGCGCGCCCGGCTCGGGGGGCTGCGGCGGGGCTCCGGCGAGCAGGGAGCGGGGCGCCGGCGGAGGCAGCGAGACGCGCACGTATTTGCTCGCTATTCGCCCAATCTCGGCGGCGGCACCCGGTCGGGGGAAAGGGGCTGGGAGGAGGGACCGGCCGGGGGCGGCGGCTTCCCCGGGGGCCGGAGGGGAGGGGA
>VYZR01054418.1:29380-40330 GCA_013400675.1 Oxylabes madagascariensis | reverse complement strand
TCGAGAAACAAAAATGGTCAGTTCAACTCTTCTGGCCAGGACCAGGTGAGGTATGGCTGGGAAGGCTGTGGACACAGTGCATGGCCAACAAAAGCAGCATGATTTTGTACTAGGGGTAAGAAGTTCTTCAAGAAAATGTTCTCCAAAAATGTGTTCCTTCACATAGCCCACAACCCCACGTTTAAAGCAGATGTTACTCCTCTAGACAGCAGACAACCCAAAACAAATCTGCTTGAAACAGATTCTAATATGTATTATTAAGAGCAGGGAGGTGAATTCTTCCTTTATCTGTTATGTATGTGGGCAAACTCCAGAAAATAGGTGTGTAAGTACTGATTAATCAAATATTGGAATTAATGGGATAAAACAGCATGCTAATGGAAAATATTCAAAGTGTATGTTGTTTCTTATCAGTTTGTTGATTTTGTAATGAACATTGACTTGCCTGAAGAGCCACTGAATTATAGGTATGATTGATGCAGCTTCATCTTATAAATTCTGGTGCTGTAGGCTGCTACATATCTTAGTAGGTTATCAAATGAAAGATAAACATGTCTGAACATCAGCCATGCACTGTCTTAGGAGCACTTTGAGAATATATAGGCTAAGTTTGCCCTCTACTGGATTGCAAAATTACATCACTGGTTTTATTACTGGCCAGATATGTTCTGATTGTTCCCAAGGAAGTTTCCCATTACATGATATAACACATACACACCTCATCCTCAAGACTTGCGTCATCTTTCCAATCAGTCATCTTTGCTGTGTGAACTGCTCCCTGAATTATTTTGTTAAGAGTTGTTCTTTTTACAAATGTCTCTACCCAGGGCTATTTTCAAACAGGGTTGTTTTGGTGCTTTTTTCTTAGGATGGAAAGTTTCTGCAGTGGGAGTAAATCTGAACATCAGGAATAGACTAAAAACTGATTGACAGGAGCCATCTGCACAAACAGATCTGCTCTTTTCCCTCTGACAGCTTGTATCTAGCAAGGCCTGGGGTCTCCAGCAAGCTGCATTCACAGCCAGGAAACAGCCCCTGAGGAGCTGCAGCTCCTGCTCTTTCTCTGCCAGTCAGGCTCCTCGCCACATATTTACTGAGCACTTTTACTGTGGATGCAACTACTTGCAGTCAAGGCATGAAGCGATGCTGCATCCTAATTCTGAGTATGTACTGGGATTTCAAGGCTCATTTGATGTGTGCTTGAAATAATAGCTACAAACATTTACATCTGTGACAGACCACATTTGACATCAGCTCTACAAGAGTGATCCCAGAGTTAGGAGGTCATACCCACAAAAGTTAAATCTGTGTGATGAATCATAAGGTATGTGAGGCCAGGTGCTCATCTAATGTAAATCCGGATAAGTTCTCTGACCTGAACAGAATTGTGTTGACTTGAGCTGGCTGAAGCACAAGTCAATGTAATTTTTTTGTTTAATGTAATTTCTCATTTGTTGTTTTCCTCTGTTGGGTGCTCTGGCAAACAAGGTTTCTTGGCCTCACCAAACCACTTCAAATTTCTGACCTTGCTTATAATTTTTAGGTCTGCCAGGCTCTGTTTATAACCAGAAATATGTGTCAAAAATATGCATCAAAAATATGCTAGCTCGAAAAAGTAAATCAACATGTGACTGGACACTGCTCAGCAGATCTTTGTCCTGTCCCTGCTTTCAGATTTTATCTGTACTGAAAAAAGACCAGAGAGCACAGTGGGGCACTATTGTCTGTCCCTCTGGCAGTGCCAAAAGCATGTTAGGATCAGCTGATGGCATTTGTAAGACTCCTGTTACAGCTTTGCTTTGGTCTTCCCTGGATCCCCTGGGAGCAGTGTGAACCAGAAAGCTGCTGAGAGCTGCTGTGCTGACAAGGTTCTGGTATTTTTGCTATGAAGTTGTGTATCTGCACCCTGGTGTGCTAGAAGGTTGTGGTGAAAACTCCTGAAACTCAAAAAGCTCTTTCCAATAGCATTTTCATTTTCCAGAGCCAGCAGGTTGCTGTTTTCATGCTGGTTTTATATACGGATAACCTGAAAGAGGCATGGAGATGGAATATTATCTGAGCTGCTCCACAGTCAAAACTAAATTTGGAGGTAAGGAGGAAACCAGCTTATCTTAGAGCATCAGGTAATAGAAGGGGAAATATTTCTTCCTGGCTGATTTATTTGTCTATTTATTTCACCATCAATTTTGGAGTTAAAGTAAGTCCCTGGGAAAAATGGAGTAGGCAACAAATGATCAGTGGTGAAAACTGTATAATAAATTACTGTGCCCGTGGCTCTACAGTTCGTTTCAGGGGCAGCACCTCCAAAAGAGCCAGAGGAAAGTCAGCTGCTTGAGACTGGGAAGAAATTATTTTAAAAAATTGCATATTTGAATGGTGTGTAGGCAGAAAAGGAGGACTACTATACCAGTAGAGAGCCCACTGATTTTCCTGACCATGGAGGTTGCTCTTGAAGTCTAGGGAAGTCTACCCCATCAGCCTTCGATTTCAGAATGTCCTTAGGAAAAGTCAAATCCTGGCATTTGTCCCAGTAATTGATGTCATGTAGGGTCCCAGCCACTTTCTCAGTCTCTGTGGGAACTTTCTGCTGTGGTGTCTTAGGCTGGACAAAAATCTGGTTGCACTGGGAAATGTGTTTGAAGGCAGAAATTGGTGCAAACTCCTTGAGACAGGAGGTGTTACTGCACAGAAAACAGCTCTGCTCACTAAGGAGTTCCTATGATTGTGGGGTTGAGGATTTTTTAATCATTCCCAACCAGCCCCTCTGTGCTGAAGTAGAACTGCATGGAGGTCCCATCCTGAATCTTATGTATCCTGAAATTTGAGATTTCAGGATTCTTTGGGTGACACAGAACTTCTGCAAAGAGAATATGCTACAGCTGTGCTTTGAAAGGGTGAACAAGGCTGGGTGTGGAGGCAGCTCACTGGACCCTGCCAGAGCCTGGAGGAGCTGGATCGGGGCTGCTGGATGCAAGCAGACCTCCAAATTCTGTTATTTGATTAATATAATTTTTTCCCATTTTGTTAGTGAATATTCAAGACCAAAATGTACAGGTTAAGACCTGAACAGTTGTAATATTGCTGGTAAAGCTCTTTCCTTCACTGTAACAACTTTTGGCTTTTAAGTGATATTCTTAGGACAAATCCTGAACATCACAACCTGTTTCCTAATGATAAGCCTGGAACAGAGCTCGTACTGTCCTAATTTTTCCATGGGCTGGTGCACAGAGAAGCTAAGATCTGGGTCCTCATAGGTTATTGGTGCTTAACTCCAGTGTTGTGAGTGCACCAGCAGGCATGAATTGACCTGACCAGCCTCATCCTGCACCTGTGTCCACTCTCTGGCCACGTCCAGGAGCTCTGCTTAAGACTGTGCTCAGGTATCCAAGCCTGATATTTATTGCAGGTGTCCCTGAGCCCAGCCCAGCCTCCTGCTGTCCTGGCACTGGCTGGACAGGCACTGCCCTCCCTGGATCTAACCCCAAACCTTCCTCGATGGTAGCTTGTCTCAGGCTGCTCTCCTGCTGGAGCTTGCTGGATAGACCTGCATCTGACACCCCATTTCACCTGGATGGAGCTGTTATCACCACGGCCCTGCTCAGGTCTCTGGGGGGGTGCCCTGTGTCTCCAGCTCCTTCTCCCTTGAGGAGCAGCCCTGCTTTTGCTGCTCCCTGGCACTCAGCCCTGTGGAAGACAGTGAATCCTTTACAGACATTTCAAGAACTAGCCCATGTCTTGCCTAAGGTCACAGAAGAATATCAACAGACATGACAAATCTTCATTAAACCATCTTTCTTTTGTGCTGCATCAATCCTCTGTAATTAATACGATTTACAAACTTATGTCCATTACTTAATTGCTTCTGTGTTCATAAAAATGTCACAGCATTTCAGTTCCTTTTACATTTACGGGCCGGAGCTGTGCAATCTGTGGGGCAGCATGCAGATTTCCACTTCATCATAAAACAAATAGTAAACAATTGCACAAATGGCTTTGTTGTTAGCTCAGGCCTGAGAACTGAGCTCTAGATCACAGTAGAGCACAGGCTAGTTTAAATGAAAACATATTTTTGATGGAGAACATGGAGATAAGCCATGGAAAACAGTTTGGGAAAATGAAAGCAAATGTGAAGACTAAGTTGTTTGTCTTCAAAGACAAGCCATTTAAAAGGGTTTGGGAGCAGATGGAGAGAGAAAGAAGAGAAGGGGGCCTGGATCATGAGCACATTGCACCAAAATGGCCAGGAGGTTGTACAGCTTCTCCCACAGAGGACTCAGACCAACCCATTTTTCTGTAATGCACATGAAAGAAGAAGAAACACCCACGTCCATTTTACCTGTGCAGGAGCCAGGCTCTGAATTCCATTCTCTAAGTTTTACAGAGCTATTTTGTTAACTCAACTGGTAGTCTGCCATTTTTAATTTTAAAAGCAGTAGCTATGGCACTAGAACTAATCTGTGGAAGTTATAAGGGAAAGAAAATAATTTCACTTACGTTCCTTCATCTCAGCTCACATCTAATTTATTCACTTCATAGACACATAAATTCACACAGAAGTCAGACTCAACTGAAACCAGAATAGCTGGAGTATTTATTGCACAGGCAAGAGCAGCCTGAGGAACATCAGAAAAAAAAAGAGCACCACAAGACATATTCCGAGCTCCTGTCTCATAAGCACCTTTGATTTCAAATTCTCTTACAAAGGGATAAATAGTACCAGAGCAACTGCTTTAACAGACTGCATGTTACAGCTGGTTAGGGAGAAGTTGTACCTCTTGTACCAAAAACTGCCTATCTTTTATTTAATTTAAAAAAAAAAAAAAAAAAAAAAAAAAAGGCAATTATTTCAAGAGGAAGTAAGGCATGAAAACTGTAATGGCCAATCTCATGCAGCATTTGTAGTTACATCAAATTGCTCCACTCTGACTTTGGCTCAGATTTGTAAGACCTGTTTTGAGTTCAGAAGTTATTTTCTTTGTATTCTGTAAAAAATCGTAACACTTGAATTTCAAGAGGGTAGCAAGGATTTGTGTGGAATGAATGAGAGACAAAAGAGAGTGAGTGGCTGACTGGGGTTAGGCTGTCAATCCACTTCTAACTACAGCAGCAGACACAGGAATATAAATTTTGTCCCTCAGTAAAGTTTTAAGAAAACAATGTAATTTTTCTCCATAAAAACTGCTTTCAAGCGCTCCTCCTCAACTTTTAAGGGTATCTGCCATGTGTGCTATAGCTCTGGGCCCTAGAGGTCCTGGGGATCCACCTCTTTCCTTATGGAAAGGGCTGAGGAGAGGACACCTTGTCCAAAGCTGTTGAGTGGGGGCTGGATGTTGGTTTGCAGGCAGCCCAAGCACACAAAGGAGCTGTGGAGCACTGTGGCTACTCAAACTCAGGGCACTTGCTTGGGATAGCCCAGGTCTGTGTGAACGCAGGACAACCGTGCAGGTCACAAACCTCAATGCCAATGGAGCTGAAAAGGTACCAGAGTACCCAGAGGGGTGGGCTGAGCTGAAATTCTTATGATTTCATCTGTAGATCCAAATGTCTAAATTCCACTCACATCTTGCTTTAGTGTTCCAAGTCTTCCACTGGCCTTAATTCCTTTTGCTTCACATATTTCCATTTCAGAGCCACTGCGGTAATGTTATTCTGACTCTTCCCATTTTGCTCTGTGCTTGATCTCTTTGTCCTTTTACAGCATGGATTGGTCAAAACGTGTTGTTTGCATTTTGAATTTGCCACTAATTCATCCTTGGAATCAGTGATTCCACTTGGGTTTTTTGGTTTTGTTTTTTTTTTTTTGGCTTTATAAATGACAGTTGAGATGGGTTCAGTTTGTAAAACATCTTGCAGGTAGGTATTACAGAAGTCAATAACTTTTCTTTTAAACATGAAAGTTTTGTTACAAAAAGTTTTTTTTAAATACCTTTTAGCTTAGTTTGTGAGAAATGGTTGCCTGATTTTTTTGTTTTCAGCAGTCTGTAAAACTTAACTTGGTGCACCACTTGTTGGGGTCTTACAGGACTCAACTTCAATGGAAATGAGTGACTTAGTAAATTCTTAATCATCTATTTTAAAATGAAATGGTTTTTAGACACAGTTTGCGGGTTTTGATAAATAAAAGTTTTCATGGACAGAATTCCCACAGAAACTTCCACATTTTCTCCTTGCTTATATAGGAAGAGGGTTTTGCTGTCTTGTAACCAGGCTTTGCCTTTTCATGCCCTTGTTGTTTCGGGTTAATATTCCTTATGCAAGGCACGTTGTCCATATCCATGATGTGCATAAGATACCTGGTAAAAAAATCCGGTAGTTGAAAGCCAAGATCAGTTAACCAAGGATCTATCCTATAGAAAGGGTTAATGTCTTATGAACTTCCATGTTGTAAAACAGCTGCATTTCAAAACAAAATCACTCATGAACAATAGTTTTTCCTTTAAAAAATTCGGCATAAAAAATATATTCTTATCTGTAAGAGAAGATTGTAATCCTCAAAATGTTTCCTGTTGTTGTATTCCAAACACTGGACTTCATTGTTTCATTTGTATTGGTGTTTAATAAATTGGTTTTGTTTTTCAGCCGCAACAAGGCAAGATGAATTTTGTGGAAAAGGGCAGTCTAATGGAGATGTGGTGTGTAATTTGGATGATGAATTATCAGAGCACCAGAGTAGCCTGTGTTGTGGTCATTTTATTGTTCAGTGCGGTAATAAAGTTAAGTTATATTTACATTTTCTAATTATGTTTTGTTAAGCAAAAGATTATATGTACGTAACCTCTTGCCAAACCAACTACTGAACTCTACTTCTCTCTCAGAAAAAAAAAAAAAAAAAAGGGAACAACTAGGACTGAAATAGAAAACAAAATTGATAATGAAATCCCACTGAAATCACANCAAAATTGATAATGAAAGCCCACTGAAATCACAGAGAGGCTCCACACTGAATTCCAGACAAGCATCCTGCATTTCATCAGGGCCATGGCCTTCACCTCTCTGCCAAGCCTGCAGCTCAAAGCCTCCTCCTGCCAGCAGCCTTGGCCAGGATCCCTCACTCAATGCTGCTCTGGGAAACACATTTTTAAAATCCCTCAGTTTTGGGATCAGCGGGGAATGTGCTTGCTGGAGGTGGTGTCACCCAAAAGGACTAAATTATTCTCCCCTATGGCACATCAAAGGCGCTGTAATGGCAGCCCAGCGATCAGCGCACAGCAGATGCCATCTTTTCCCCAGACTCCAGGCACAAAGTGTTTTTCTTCAAAAGGGATGGCTCAAGTTTTGGTTCCCCTTCCATGCAGGGTGGTCACTCAGGAGCCAGGTGAGCTGCCTGGACAGTCACTCCATGGAGAGGGAGGGAGGGACTGTTGTTTGCGCAGCCTTTCTGAGAAAAAGTGTTTTATATACATATCAAGATCTTTCCCACACTTTAAGTATCAACAAATGGTTTGTTTTCATATTTTCATGGAGGAGGAGAGAGCTGACAGACTGTTGGTCTGACCAGTGTGTTGGAGGGGTGGCAACTCCACCCTCCAATCCACTGTCACCTTTGGAATTCTATAAAATGTGAAAGGTGTAAATAAACTTTCTTCTTTTCCAGCACAACTCAGCTTGTGGGAGCAATTCTTTCCCTTCCACAGTGGACCCCCAAGTTTTGAGCCAGGGTTTTTTTTCTCATACCTTTCTGTAGAGAATCCCAGCAAGCTGCTCTCTGCATCCCTGTATTGAACCAAAACAATGTTTTTATTCATCTACTTGGACATGCTGGGTCTGCCTAAGTTAAGTGAGAGTCTCCAGGGGTTCCTCTCACCTCCCCAAAATGAGCATCAACAGCTGAATTTACTGAAACCCCATGTACGTGTCTTCATAACTGAGAGATGGCATAATCTTTTTTTTTTTTTTTTTATAGGACTTCTATAGCTTTTTGTTTGTTGCTTTCCATGCATTTTTTGCAATGAACACCATTTTCCTTACTTAGTTGTTTGCCCACCTTTAAATGACTGTCTAAATTTGACACAATAGGGTGCATTAAAAAGATATTGAGAGGATGTATTAAATAATGATTCCAGGTAAAAGAGAACTTCCCCAAAATAAAGTCCAAGACAGGTTTAAACTCTGGTTCTTCTACCCCAAGGCTGGCAACCTGAACTAATACCTGGAAAAATAATAACAACTTTTCCAAAGTTCCTTTTGATTCCATTAGGAAAAGTTCTACCTCCATATTAGGCAGCACTGTCTTTAACTGATGGCAAAATATTGATGTAAAATATCATTTGCATTCCATACACCTTGATTTGGAGCTGAAAACTGACAAAAGTAATTAGGTACTTGACTATTCTTCCTAAATATTTTAGATATTCAGAGATAAACTTTTGGTCTCTATCCCTCTTACTAACACTGGAAAAACAACAATTCTATGGTAATATTTTATATTATTGGATAGATGTCAGGGCCCTGTTTGCTCCAATATTTTATAAATATGATAAAGTGAAGATCCTAAAGATCCTAATCCAGAATGTTCACACTTTCATAAACTCAAATAATTAAAATTGAGTGATTGTCACAACAGATTAGCTCTCCTTGACTTTGGAGAGCTCCAAACACCATCCTAGCAATTGGTTCACACCAACAGACAACACGATTACTTGTAGGCATGATGTCAATTTCTTCAAAAGGAAGGAGACTTAGGTACCTGACCTCAAAAAATCACGAAATTAGCTTACTGAATACACCTAAGAAGAATAAAGTGTATGTTAAAATGCCTAATATTTGGTCACCTAACGTACTAAAATTCCACTGAAATTCTGCTACAAAGTAGAGAAAAAAAATATCTGGTGGTGTTGTAGGAACATAATCCAACAGCAAGAAACATTATCTTTGCCCTCAAGGTGGAGAAGAACTCAAAGTGAATTGACAGGCTTATATCAACCTCTCATCATTAAGAAAAGGAGTAATGCAATTATATGTAGTCTTATTTTGTTGAAATATTTTATGTCAGGCACAGGGTGTTCTGAGGTGATACAGATAATTAGCAGAGAAATTTAATCATCCATATCACAATGAAAGAAAAAAAAAATGGCTCTTTAATCAAAAGATAGACCCACCTGATCTGAAATGAGAATGTTTCAGTATGTCTTCCAGGCTAGAACACCTAGTTAAAAATTAATGGAAGTTGGCAAGCATTAAATTATCTACCTAAAAGATCCTATACAGCTTCACAAATGAAATAGAAATCCATTGATATTCACAAAATAAGTTATCTGCAGGACTAATGCATTGGAATAGTGAAATAACATCCACCAAAGGCAGATTGCCTTCTGAGCAAGGTGCTAACACTAGGGCTCGTGCTAAACAGAAGGTTCATTTGTGGGTCCAGGTTTTCTGCTAGCCTTAAGTGGGAACTGTGCTATTTCATACCAGTGGAACTTGACTCATGATGGGGTTGAAGGAAATTTTATGTCTAGACCCTGGCTGCAGCTGTGGCTTCAGTGGCAGGACTTGTGTTGATTTCAGTGGGATGAGGCTCCTTGGCTCTTAGTGCTTGGCGTTTTCTTGGCAATATGTGAGATCCTTCTTGGTTCTGGGACTAGTGGTTTTGGTATCTTTCCAGCTTGGCTGGAATCACTGTCAGGAGCGAACACTTGAATAAAGGAGATTTTTATGCTTTTTTGCGTTCTCAACATAATTGTGATTAAAAGATGTAGACTGTCAGAATGGTATTGAAATAAAATCAAACTTGTTTCAGAGGATAAGATCTGTTGCATAACAAACTTTCAAATGTTTACCGCAAGTCTGTCTATATTTTCATTTCAGTGGTAATGAGAAAACCTTAGCACATATGTTGCTTTCAGCATACTATATTCCAGTTAGGCTTTTGTGTGGATTTATGCATTTGTTTTTCAAGCTCTGCAGTCTCCACTTGTTCTGGGAGAAGCTTGGTGGCACAGGATACTCTTAATTTAGCAAACACAATGGGATCCATTTGCTAGGCACTGGAATTGGTGAAGTCCAGATGGAAATCCAAAGTACATTTAAGGATGTGGGTACTTGCTAGAAGAGATTAATGAGTAGTATATCATTCTACAGCAGGACTTGTACTTTTTGAAGTATAAAAAACTTTAGCTCTGATTAACCAGAAGTGGTACTTGCCTGAAAAACAAAGTCCCATAATGCTTTTTATTAGCATTTTTCTGTTACTGCTAGTGATTCTAATGATGTTGCCCAGATTTTCCAAGCATCCCCATGCATATAAATTTCATACGCCCAGACATGATTCAGAAATCATATTCTGAATGCTTTTCCTCCTACTCCGAATCCCTTAGCAACTTCAAATTCATTCATGGAAAAGTAACTGTTTGAACTCTGTGTATTTTTAGCTTTTATTAATGGAGTTTAAAAGCTGGAAATGTGAGAAAACAAGAAGCCTTAAGGCAGAATTTATACTTCTAGTAGAAATCCTCCAGATTTTGCCCTCCTGCAGCTGTCAACATCACTTCACGCTTGGGCTGTACTACAGAGTTTATCTGCTGCTTGTCTTAGGAGGAAACCTTGTGCTCAGTATGCTCAGGGACTCATGAATGAGATCCATTAGGTACTTCTACCTAAGCAAGTGAAAACACAGCATACCCCCTATGTGAAGTTTTAAAGTCCTACATTAAACTGGAAGGAATGAGAAGTGAATGAACATGCTGTCAAAAAAATAAGGTGGAAAACAGCTTGGTAGTAGCCCAAAAAATCTAATTGCAAAAATTAATTAAAATATATAATTCTAAATTTCAGAGATTTCTATCATATTCGCTTTTTCCTCAGGAAACAGAAGATGCTGTCTGAGATAATACAATCCTTTTTTCAGACTCTCCCATTTACGTTAACAAAGATGGCTTAAGCACCCTCATGCAGTAAGAGCTAGCAAATATTAGCATTTTAACAGCAGCTGCTCTGTCATTATTCTAATCC
>VYZR01054415.1:26658-44707 GCA_013400675.1 Oxylabes madagascariensis | reverse complement strand
GAAGAGAGGCGCTGTATTTACCAGAAGTGGGAAGTAATGGCTGAAGATTATCAGAGCAGGTAGAAGCAATGTATAAGTAGATCAGGAAAAGCCTGGAGGCTGAGGAAGGATGGAAAACTGAATGTCCTAAAAGCTTTTGATTAAAATATTTTACCTGAAAGATTTCTGGAGTTTAACACTTTTCCATGGATTAAGCTAAAACTAATGCCCAGAAGCAGCACAAAAACAATCCCAAAATTGGGGGGTTGCTTTCTGAAGTTATTATAATTATTACTATATCTCTCCATCTACATCAATTGTTAGATTTTTTTCATAGACAATGTTATTACTCTGCATACTCAAGAAATTTTATTGGAAAATCTAAAGCATAAAGAAACAGAAAATACTTTGTGCTATCTACTTGGCTTCAGGTGCAGTATCTGCTTTAATTAATAATGATGTATCTCTGCAGATCAAGACTAAAAATACCATCCCCACTATTAATCTGTACATTAAATTTTCAAATCATCAATATTAACTAAATACAGCTACAGTAAAACAGTGAAGAAGTATTTGTTTGTTTTTGCAGGACATTATTCTGTGTGTTACATCAAAGATTTCCTTTCAAATTCACCTGATTTGAAAGTAGAGTTTCTCCTGACTGTGCAAATTAGCAGAGAAAGTGTCTGTATTTTATCAAATTCAGCTGTACCTTTCTTTCTGAAGCATGTTTAAAAGCCAACGGGTCTATTTTTGTGTCATTGCAGTCCATTCTGCTGCTGTTCAGTTGAAGGAAGCTATTTTTGTAATTTTACTATTTTGTAGCAAATGTACCAATTTAGTTAGTAGTGAAAAAGTTCCAGACATCTGTGATGAACGTTGATAAATCCAGACGAATTCTGTTCCTCTGCTAAAGGGAGTGAGCTGGCCTGGGAGACACTTGCACAAGAGTTCTGAACCAGTGTTGCAAAAACCAAAAGCTCTGCTGTGAAGCAACAGAAGGACAAAGACTGTCTTTTGCATATGCTGAGGCATTTGCATGGAAGGTATTTGGTATTGTATTAATCAACCTATTATGTTTATTATGAGACACATCTTGAAATGGGTCCCAAAATATGAGTCGGAGGGTTTTAAGAAGTTCAAAGAAAAAAACCCAGGGCCACACTGAAAAATGTCTGAGAGTATCCCTTCTGGCTGGTTGAGGGACATTAAACCTTTCATTTATTAAAAAAAAATAGGAAATCTGCCTCTTCTCAAATTTAACTATGTTGACCATTAGAGCAAAACCTAACCAGCATCTTCATGGCTGTTACTCTGTCTCCCTTGTAGGTTGAACAACCATGCCCCCTTCCCAGAAGGACAAAGCCACAGTTACATTACAGTTCTCAAACCCAAGAACAAGCAACTTGTTATCATTATATTTATCAAATAAGAAACCTTCCTTCTACAGTTGTCAAAAGATTGTAGAACAGAGGTGAAAATCTGTGGATGGGTTCACCTTTTGAGATGATGTGATCTACAGTGCTTCAGAGGTCCTAGGGACTGGGGATAGCTGTGCCCTCCAATTCTCCCTTCATCCAGTAGGTTAGAGTCATGCCAGGACTTCCACAGGTAAGGGAATACAGCTTGGAAGATTGCCCCAAGGATGGTGATAACTGGGCCCTGTTGAGATGGTGGCCTTGCTGTCGGATGGGCTAGCTCATGGTGCAGAGGTGGGGCTGCCACCTGGGTCACACCAGCAGCACTGGATGGCAGTGTTACACAAGTTCAAATAGCTTCTTTTAGGTTTAGGAATAAAAGCAAAAAGCATGCCATGCCTGTGACTGGAAACGTGTGGGCTTTGGAGGGGACATCTGTACATCCTGTTGGGATGTACTTGACCAGATTCCCTTCATTTCCTTCTCCTATCCTGTCTCTATTCTTTGGGGACTACTTTCCCATGCTTTCTTTTCTCCCAGTTCTCTTTTTCTTAGTGTGTATTGAGGGGTTTCCCATCCCTCTTCTGAGCTGGCCAGGTACTAAAAAGGTCAGAGGTAGACAGCAAAGTTTTGCTAATGCAAAAGCAATATATAAAACCCAAGAATCATAAACCCAACAAAAAACAATGTCTTTTTCCTCCTTCCAGTTCTTTATCTTTAGGTAGAAATGACCAGGAGGGGCAGAGTGCCTTGACATTAGCCCAATAAATGTGCATTTAACATTACGCTTGATAGAACCAAATATACTGCAGGGAAAAAATGGAATTTGTGCAGCTGACAGTTTACTCCTGTTATGGAGTTTGCCTGTCACTGCTAATAGCTCAGGATAGCGATTCCAGGGATGATACTAAGGCAGAGCAGTGTGCATGTAATCCCAGTACTGCACCAGCACTGTCCCTCCAGAGATGTGTGCAATATTCCACTGGCAGGGAAATGGTAAGGCGGTAAAAGCTGCTGAATAGGTATCATGGTGGCTTTGTTCCACTCACTTGGATCCTGAGCTGGGATTTTTCTTCTGCTTTTCATCTCATTTATCAATGTAATACTTGGGTCACCCTTTCATACAGCAAATATAATTACAGTGCAGTTACACTCTGTGACTCTGTTTCATGACACCTATAATTACTGTTCATTCATGTAGCTAGGAGGTTAGTTAATTCAGTGAACATATTACTTGTCAGTCTGCTTTCTCAGTTACTCTCTCACATTTTAATTGCAATTGTACTTTTTGTATGTACATCTGAGGGTTCACTGTGTCGCAGTGATTTGTATGAGGTTAAACTTCTGATTGAATTCAGCCTGTTTACAGCTACAATAGGGGGTTTTTGTGTGGTAGTAGAATGTCAGGTCAAAAAAAAAGTTAAATCAACATCCAAACTGGTAAGGCACACTTACCAGTCCTATGTGAAATCCATGCCCTGCTGAAACATGACTGGTATGAAGAGGTTAAGAAGGGCAATGGGATTGACTCTTAGTTTTATGGGCCTCCCTGTTTTATGTGCACACCTTTAGAGGTGATCCAGAGCTGCCTACATTTCAAATGATTGGCAAGGATTGTGACACTTGGGAAATCCTTGGAACTGGGAGAAAAGCCATGAAGAACATTGCTGTTCTTCTTCCTGCCCATTTCATACAGCTCAGGTGTTCTGAGTATTCTTTTGCTGGATTCAGCAGGTCTTGACTTCCACTCATGGATTATGGCTTTGCATTTACAGTGGTAAGATTAGTTTGATGATAATTTTTTGTTTGTTTGTTTTAAATGAAAAAGGTTTACCCACTTTAGTAGCTTATGAGATCAATCACACTTCAAAGGCTTTCCAGGCTGGAGTCTTGCAGCCATTTGATGTTAGAAGGTGGCAGGAGGGAGCTCCCTGCATCCTTGCTTCCCCTCTTCTCCTGACTTTGTTCTTTATCCTCAGATAAAGTTGCTGGCAGAACCAGTAGCAGCATCTCAGATGGCAGAGACGATCTGCTATACGTTGATGCAGAGCTTCCTCAGCCATCCTGGAGCATGTCCATAGCAATGAGACTCTTCCTTTATGCTTTTCATCTGCTTCACTACCTCCCCCTAGGCCAGGACTTCCTCCCAAAGGACTGTGTACCTCATTCCCCTACCCTTGCTTCTCTGTCTTCTCTCCCCTTAGCACCTGCCCCTCTTTTCTTCCCTCAGCTCCCTGAGCTGGGAGTCCAGCATAGATCCAAGGGAAGGGGTGGCTGTGCACTTCTCCTGCACAGCTGGCATGGGAGCCATTAGAACTTGGTTGCATCTATTCTGTCTCAGACCCCTCAATTCCTTTCCTCTTGGATGCCTATAAATTTTTCAGGCAAAGAAAAGGTATTTTTCTCTTGGGGAATTAGATTTCAGACCCAGAGAGAAATTGACTCTGCCCAATGTAGGAAATTGTCAATCTTTGTGTCTGTGACTGCAGGATTTTCAGAGAATCCGTCTTGGAGCACAGAGGCACTCACATTTAAAAGCATTGGGAGCTCATACCCTAAATCTCAGGACTCCAGGACCCCGTCTGAAACAGGTGCTGTGAAAGCACAGGGGGATCATGAACCACTCCAGTTCGTCATGCCAAAAGTCTTGGTCTTAAGTCTTGCCTTTCCCCTTCATGAGTACCAGCTGCTTTCCAGGAGGTTGCTCTGGGGTGGAGGGAGGAGGAGGAGGCCAGTGATGGGAGCTGTGCCTTAGCTAGTTTGTAAATTGTCTTTGTACATGGATGAAAATTAAGATAATTACATCTCTTATAAAAAGAGGCTGTTTGTGTGCTTTTGCTGTTTATATGTATCTAGAAGGAAATTGCAGGCTACTGCCTGCCAAGTATATCCCCAGAAATATTTTTGAAACTGTCATCCATAGGCATTGGATACCAGAGGCTGTTTAATCTCTCTCCCACTTTCTTTCTCTCTCCAAGCCCCCATCTCTCACTCTCTGGCCCAGTTTTTGAGCAAAAAGACTTTGGCTGTTTATTGCAGTGTAAAGACTTATTATATCACTATACTGGTCCCATTTTGGATCACCACTAGTCCAGCTTACCTATGGATCTCCATCATTGTAAGACAGATGGATTTTTGTAATGGCTATGCTTATTCTGTAGCCATCATTTGACCTTATTCATGATTTGCATTCAAAAGATATGGGGAAACACGGAAAGAAACCTAGAGAGGAATATGTAAGGAAACTGAGTAAGTACCAATCGCTTACATCCATGTCCTGCAGCTTGTAGAGCCTCTCTTCATTAAAGTGATACCTTGGAAAGCAAACACAACCCTCTTCAATAAGCTCTGATCAGGGAGTTATACCCCTTAAAAACTTAACTTAGAGTATATTAATTATATTTGAATGTAATGAAAACATGAATTATGATTCTAAACTGGAAGCAAGCATAGATCAATTCATTGCAAAGGTAGAATATGGAAAGAGCATCTGGCCTGCAGTGTTGGTTTTGTGATATGTTACCAGGAATTCTCGACAGAGAAAAAATATTAGAAGTAGAGCTTTTTATGACATCACACATTGTGCATTGTGACTTCAGTTTAAGAAAAAAATGAAAGGCAGCTCTATGCACACTCTTCCTTGCACATTTCCATCTCTTATTTGAGACAGATACTCCAACATCTATTGAATTTCTTCCTATTTTTCTGTGATTTAGTGCTTCAATTGTTAGTATTAGTAACTCGGATTCCTGGAGACCACAGAATCCCCAAACACAGAGCAAGAACTGCTATGCTTTATGCGTCTATGACATATAAATTGTGCAGTGCACAGTTAAACGCACAATTCATCTGTACTTTGGAATCATGGGGATTTTTCTCTGGAATAAAATGGATATGCCAAGTCAGTCCGAATGAGGTGAAAACTACTTAAAAAAGAGAGAGACTTAGACATTCCTGCTTCTATTTGTGCTGTTTTTAATACTTCATCAAAATTAATTTCTTCTCCCATCTGAATTAATTTTTCCGTCTTTTGTTCTTTCTTTATTAAATTGCAATTCATATATTGGCAACTTCTGAATTTCTAGGTGAAGCTAATAGCTGTGAATCTTGGATTCATAATTGGTTACAATGCACAGAGGCAAAAATCTTAATGGTCTTTCTGAGGAACTGACTAATTTGCTCTCAAGATTGGATATATAAACATTAATTATGTTCTGAAGGGCTTTAGCTATTAAAACCAAGTCAGAAGAAAATACAGGACTCTTTAAATTATCAGTTCTGCTTTTACCAGAGATGGCCAAAACCACAGGTGTTCCCAGTGCTCCACACAGCACTGTTTGGCACCAAGCTCACCTTATGTAAGTTGAACGTTTGAACAGTTGCTCAGCACATCCCCCATACAAAACTATCACCAGGCTAAGGGGATTTTGGTCAGTGACACTTATCTACCTTTTTCTCTACAGTTCCAGTTTTGGAGAGATGTTATCTTCAATATTGTTGTTGTTCAGTATTGTGCCTGTTCGAGCAGTTTTTATGACTATTACTAAGTATTTATGAGTGCTTGCATCATGATTGTTGCGGGCCTCGAATAGGACAAGGGAGTAGCCGGAGTGTGTACCTACATGTATCTGCATTGCAGGGACTGGGTTTGGAGAGGTGTGGCACCAGGTGTAGCTGCTGTGCCTGGGAACGGCCCAGTTTCACAGGGCCAAGGCACTGTGAGCATGGTGAGGCCCTGCGGCTCTGACCAATAGCAACATCTGAAGACAAAGACTTTTCCCTGGAACGTGGAGGTTTGCATCTTTGCACAAATCAAAACTGGTAGTTAAAATTAGTAGTTATGTGTCATCCTTTCCTGAATGAAAATCAAACAAACAAACCCAGTCCTCAAGCCTCAAGTGTATGCATTTGGAGTGAATTAAAAAACTTCAGTTATTTCTTGTTGGGGTTAATGAGCGTTTCATTTGGGCAAGATGGTATGTATCAGGACAGTCATCAGCTTGTATTTCCCATCCCAGCTTGTATTTCCCAGCCCATGCTGCTTCAGCTGAATGCCACAATGGAATCTCACCTACTGTGGTTGCCGCTGCATTTCGTTTGGGCCAATAAGTCTGTTCTCTCCTTGGACCAGAGCTGGGTTAAGATGCTCCTTTTTTAGTTAGGTCATCTTATAATATTCCTGGTTGCCTATGTGTTTTTCTTTTCCTCTGTTTTAAAGTGCATTCTTGCACTTCAAGAAGATGGAGATATATTCTGGATGAATGATGTCTGTGAGATAAGAATACAGCTATTTCTCATCTTTAGTTTACTATGACAACACACTGATGATACATCTTCTTCAGCAAGCAGAAAAGCAATTTTCATTTCTTTCAGCTCAACATTTTGCAAAATGTCAAAGCAGCATTGAATCAGAGAAAAGAGTAAGGCTGATGGCAGGTTCTCAGCCTGCCTTCTGGATGGGTATACGGTGAAACAGGTTTTGCAAGCTCCTGTAGGAACTGGACCATTAGGAAATGATTTGTCTGATCTTTTAGGTTCTACTACTCTCCCTGAGAACCTATTTTTTGATATGTTGTCCAAGAATGATCAGAACGGAACACATGTGTATTCCAGTTTCTAGCTTCTCCAGGGGAGTGGTAAGAAAGACAGAGACATAATGTCTAATACATGCTATATTTAATTAATCCCCAAACAAATTCAAGGAAAAGATAACTGATCTGTCCCTATAGGTAATAAAGCATGTTAGAAAATGGATCTTTATTTCTGATGGTTTTATATTTACCCTTTTTGGATGGGATTTGGGGGGCTTGAGGAGAAAAGAGGGCTAGGGTTTTCTCCCCAGCTACTTGAAGTACTAAAGAAATACTCCCATCCATTATAAAAGCACAAAAAGTTCTTTTGAAAACTTATTTCTTCACAAATCTAGCACAGTATGGGACACTGAAGTGTTATTGTAAGATATGTCTTTCTGTGACGTTACAAATTAGAATGCTCAACTTATCATATCAAGGACAGAACACTTTTCCTGTTGATACAAAGAAGGGAAATAGTTTTGGGAATAGTTTCAGAAATATTTAATTGCAGCTTTTCTGGGAGTAGTTGCACTTATTCATCCTCAAAATCATTAATGGGGGGATGACCGTGTGTTTCTGCCATTAGCAATCATTTAACCGCCTTCTCTTTAGACACAAGGAGTCTCATGCTGGTTTGCAGTATTCAGGCCACAGAGATTTGGTTCCAGTAGCAGAGGGCTCATACCAACAGCCAAAAACTTGCACATTGCTTTTTGGCAGGCAGAGGTGCTGATGTTCTCCTTTAGGTCAGGCAATGTGTAGGGTTTGCCAGTCTCTGCAAGGTAAGTGCAATTTTGGCCAATGTCCCAGGGCTATGGCATCTCTGGAGGAGCTGCAGCATAGCAAGGAGGGGATGTGGTACTGCTTCTGGCTCTGAAGTCCCTTTTTCTTGTTGCCCCATCTTAGCTGCTCCCAGGATTCTCCCTATATCTGGTAGAGAAAACTCCCTCTGGGGCTGGGAAGACAGGGATTGGGAATCAGAAAGAAAATCACATTCTGAAAGATTTTTTTTTTTTTTTTAATATTAACTACCAGAAAACACAGCCACTGCCCCTGGGAGGGTGAAGAATACAGCTGCCACTGTAAAAATACCTCGTCTTCTCCCAGGATGCAGCCTTCAGTTCTGGCTATCCATCAAAATATATCTGTGAAACATAGAATGCCTTAAAAACAGGTAATAAAAACAATTTGGAGAATGGCAAGATTTCCCTATGATAATAGATGGAGGAGGTGAAGTCTGTGTATTTTACTGAGAAGATGATTTACAGTGTATATGGTCTGCAGGATGCCAAATAATAAAGAGGAATTTCCTGTGAGTCCTGTGCAAGCTTCCTGAGTGCAGTAACAGGGGAGTACTGAAAGAACAGGACAACCAATGAAAAAATAAGAGAGGGGGATACTTTTATCTATATCATAAGTAACCTGTCTTCAGGAGGTTTGTGGGGTTCAAGCCCAGCAATCCCTAACAAAGCTCCAGTTGCTTTCCTTGAGGCATTTTAAGTAACTGGATGACCACAATTGGTGTTGTGACCAGCGAGGTTGTATCAGGATCCATCTTCTTTGAAAACCCTGGAAATTATTAAAGTGTGTTGCGTGATTTGAACACTGCTTAAAAAATTTCCCTTCTCTTGCTATTTACAGGAAGCCATGAGTTTGAGAGGCTTCAGATATCAATTCCACTTAGTTGTGACAACACATAGGAGGTTTGGGGTTTTTCTAATTATTGATTTCTTGCTTTTAGGGTGTCCTTTAGTGAGCAACACTCTGATAACATTAGAGGGGGATCAGCTTGGCAGAGGCTGCCTGTGGTTCTACTCACCTTTTTACAGAGGCTGAGACTGATGCTCTGCAGGGGAGGATCTTCATATCTAGCACTTTATCATCTTGACATGAATACAGAATATATTGTCTTGCTTCTCTCATTAAAATGAGTATATGCTTTAAGGGTTTGGTTTACTCTCTGGAAGAAATACAGCTTTAGATTTATCTCTCTATGTTCTGGTCTTGCCCATGCTGTATTGTTTGTAGCCAGAGCATCAAGAACTTCACAGATTGAGTTGCCACACTTGTCAAAAGAGCTGGGAAAGGTATCCATCTCCCCTACTTGACGAAGAAAAGGCAGCTATGCCAAGTAAACTTCGGCTTCTGTGCCTGAGAGATTTGGACACCCTGTGCAATGTATAGCTGTAAGCACTGGGTAATGAGAATGGTGTGTGTTTGTTAAAAAAGGCTTGTTAATAACAGTGCCTACTCCCAACCAGTCACGAATTCACAACTAGTGGAATTTACAAATACTCTAGGTCTGGTCGAGCTCAAGAAGAGCTTGCACAGTCCAGATACTGGAATAGTCCAGTTTATTGGAACAATGAAAAAGAAGGTTTGGGATTGCTGAACGCACTAACTAGAGGGTATTAATATATAGTAAAAGCACTAACTAGAGTGTCCCAATGAATATAGTAAATTCACTAACTAGAGGGCCTGGAAATGCGCCTGAAGATATTTGCCTCTGCCACGGTGTAAGTCTGAAGCTGTGTTGTGCTTGGGATGCCTCCTTCTGTAGGCTGGCTGCCCACAAAGATAGCCGAGTCTCCTTGCCACACTCTAAAGATCATCTCAACCGTGAAGCTTTTGTTGTCTTTGCTTAGCTGAAATTTACAGGAGCAGCTGGAGGGCTGCAACATTAAACGCCAGTGGTGGGATTGAGGCAACAGCATCCAGGCTACTCTCACAAATCGATAGAACCAGTGGACAGTTTTCTCCACATCTAGATAGCCACCAGTGCAGAGGGTGTGCAGGAGGCTGGGGTCCTGTCTCTTCAGCTCCTCCTTGGAGTGGTGGAGGAAACATAGCATGTCCTCCCCCCAGCTGCTCTTTGTGCAGGTACATCCCTGCAGTGTTCAGCTCCAGATGGAAGGCATGCCCTGGAGGGGGAACTCAGGGGCACAAGCACATGGTACGCAGTGTCTTGTGCATGGGGACTCCAGCCTTCAAACGCGCTGCCCACTCCAATGGCTTGTTGTGGCACCGGGTAGAAACTGTTGGACAAGCCTTGTCCAAAGATGTGTGTGAGTTTGTCCGTCAGGTCCATTTTCACTGAGCAGCCTTTGTCCAGATCCAGAACAGGCAACTGTATGCGCTCCTCTAGGAGGCTTCCAAGGTTTCTGTTGACATTGTGGTCATTGTCTTCTCTGTTTGCACCGTGTTTGTCTTCTTCATTTGCAGCAGCATTGGCTTCCTCCCCAAAGGCAGGAAGAAGGGGGCCAGGCAGCTGGCAGGCTGTGAGGCCTGTGGGCACCGTGCCCTGTTAAAAACAGGCAAAAACGAAGCTGGTGGCTTTAAAAAAAAGGAGCCTGTTTATTAGAAACATAGAACAACTGGGGTTGAGACCGCAAGATAAGCTTAAGGCCTATGCGGCAAGTCAGAGTAACAGTAACAAACTGTGTGCTACACGGGGTGCTTCCTTGGACACAAGTTCTGCAGAAGGACCCAGGTGCTGGGCACCCGGGGGTTTTAAAGTCTCTCGAGCTGCTGGATTGGTGCATTTTTCAATCCTTATGCTGATTGGTCTCTTTTCTGGCTGCTGATTGGTCTATACTGGCGTGCAATCCTGACCAATCATTCTGGAATGCTTTGATTTTACTGGTCAGCTTGTTCTCCAATCACAATCCAGGTTGATGTCATTGCTTCATGAAGCAACATTCTAGAAAGTTCCTCCCATTAAACTCACTAAATTCTCACCACCCCTCCCAGTGGTAAAACACCTGCATCACAGTACATTTAAGTCAACAACTCATTACCCTATATCCTACAACATCAATTATACATAACAATTCATTACACTAACCAAAAGTTCACATCAACTTCCCATATTGATTACACTAACAATTCACAACCCTACCTACAAAAGCCAACTTGTTTATAACAGCCCTGCCAAAGGCACTCCCACGAGAGCCTGGCCTCTGGGTGCCCAGGGAGAAGTGGCTCCCTGGGTACTCACGTTTCTGCTGCAGCCCTCGTTCAGCGTTCAGCACAGCCTCCTGGCTGCGTGCATGCTTGCTGCTCGCCGAGGCCATACTGGGCTGGCGGTACCTGCTGCTTCTCTTGGTAGCTGCCCCCATTGTGACACTGGCGCTGTGATGGCACAGGTGCCAGGGTGCATTCTGGCCAGGCCAGCCCCGCCCTCCACCTCTACCTCAGCTCTGGGACTCATAATGGCCCTGGGCAACCAAAGACCTGACACGCACCAAGAACAGACCCACGGGTCATTAATGGACCCCCAGGAGTTCCCTTGACAAAACAGGCAGAAGCCCCCTGAAGCCTTTTCAGTCTGAAATTGGGTGGCATGANTGTTGGACAAGCCTTGTCCAAAGATGTGTGTGAGTTTGTCCGTCAGGTCCATTTTCACTGAGCAGCCTTTGTCCAGATCCAAAACAGGCAACTGTATGCGCTCCTCTAGGAGGCTTCCAAGGTTTCTGTTGACATTGTGGTCATTGTCTTCTCTGTTTGCACCGTGTTTGTCTTCTTCATTTGCAGCAGCATTGGCTTCCTCCCCAAAGGCAGGAAGAAGGGGGCCAGGCAGCTGGCAGGCTGTGAGGCCTGTGGGCACCGTGCCCTGTTAAANCCATGAATGCTTTGTTCCTGGAAATCTGCTGTGAGATGGAACTGGTTGCCGTGGTGCTGACCTGTGTCCCTTAGGTCCCAAGAGCACCTTGTAGGGGTGCTCTTGGGACCTAAGTGACATCTCTGCATTTGCAGTGGTGAATATCCTGGTAGTGACGTGGGGCTTGTCCGTGGCAGAATCTCGGTTCCTGCTGTGCCCCTGCGAGAGGACCTTGATTCCCTGGAGACATTTCCCAGGGGCAATGAGAGGGTGTGGGGGGTGATTTCCCTTGGGCAACTCCCACTACCGACAGATCACAGCATTCTGCATGTCTGACAAGTTCATTTCTGAGGTGCCAAAGCCCTGGAGAGTGCCTGGGATGAACAGGGTCTTCATTGTCTTCATTGTCTCCCCGCTGAACACAAGGAGGCACAGCAGCGGTGTCTATGCCTCAGTCCCTGCCCCGCCAGAGCTGCCGGGGACTTTCAGAGCCCATGTGAAATGGCCAGCATGGCCTGAGAGTGCAAGGAGAACACAGGCAAAAATCCTCTTTGTAGCCACCGTGGTCTTCATGGCTGCTGCCCCTGAGAGATCATTGAGAAGACTGCTGCACAAGGATTGCCCTTACCTTGCTTAGTCCCACATCCCTCCTTTTTTGTCTGTAATACAAAGTTTGGTGAATGCCATCCACTTCCAAGTGCTGCTGCATGGTATATTTGTAGCTACTGGAGCCAAAACCTTGAGTACTGCCTAAGTAACCAGGCCTTTTCTGTTCAGTTCATTTCCTCCTTACTTACCCCCTGACCCCTTTGACTTGGAGGTTAGGGGATAACATGGCCTATACTTATGTCTTCATGGCCTATAGGGTCTCTTATGTTTCTAACTTTCCTTATCACCGTATCTTTAGACCCTGCATTCCTGAATAGGAGTGCATGATAAACTGGAGGATTTAGCAAGCTTCATATCCTCTCAGTGCTATCAGGTTTTTGAGCTCCTGCTAGACAGCAAACTAACTTGGAGAAATTGCCTTAATGGCAAACAGGTGCTGTGGCATCTCTCATTAAAGAATCTCCAATTGCTAACTCCTGAGGTGCTTTCCTGGTGGCACTGGTTCTTAGATGGGGGTGGGGTCTGGTGTTGCTCAGCTTTAACTACTTTGCTTTTCCTGTGTCTGGTCTGTTTCTCAGGTCCTCTGAATTCCCCAATCCCAGATTATACTGTCACTGCTGGTGCACTTCTTCTAACTGCTGCTGACATCCTGACAACTCCATTTCTTGAGGCACCAGCACAGCTCTAAGAGCAGGACACAGAGTAGGATAAGAGCCCATACCTGCCGCTGCTGCAGGACATTTCTGAGCATGGATCCCCAGGCCATGCAGATCTTGTCCAGGGTTGTCGGCTCCATGTGCTGTACAGGACGATTCATCTGTTGTGCACTGCACTAAGGGGTGACAAATTTTCCCAACTGTGCCAAGGCAGGAGCATGGACATGTGGGAGAGCCTTATTTACAGCATCAGAGAAGCCAGAGCACACCAGAGCATCAGTTCTGCTGCAAAATGCAGTTCTGCTGCAGCACTCTCTTCCCACAATTCCCAACAAAGGGATGCACCAACACTCACAGACACGGCATTTGCTCTAGCACAACATTTATTGGCAATTTTGTTCTGAGAGAAGCTCCCACAGGGAGCAGCAGCAAGCCTGAGGGAACGTACTCTCTCAAATATGGAGAGCATTCAGTGTCCAGGTAGTAACATGAATCTTGAGTTCCAGGCTCCTTGCCATGGCCTCCTCAGGATTGTTCTGTACAAATGAGCATTGCAGACAGAACACAGTAATTTGGTGTGGGGGAATAGGAACTATGAATTTTGTGTTTATGAACTGTATTTCTCTATTATGTATTTACTGCATTTATTTTCTCTGTATTTATGAGCTGTAGTTCATATATGAACGGTGTATTCTGAATTCAGAATATGAATTCTGCAAACCTGGACCCAAATCTGTGTTTAGGAATGTTGTTACAAGTTCTAGACTGTAAAGAAAATCAATGTGTAAGCTTTTCTAGTGCCAGAATTGAGACACGTGCTATTTTCTTGCCCCATCAGCAGCAGACTTAGCAGTTTTGCTGCGAACATGATGCACATCTTCCCATTTCTTTTCAGAGGAATGCATCATTCCATGCTAACTTTGTGAAAGAATAACTTACAGGACATAGGTGCCACAGTTATGGCAAGTATGAGAATATGACAGTTGAAAAACTGAGCACTTCACACAGCAAACAACGAAAGTGTTCAGGGCATCTCCTTTTAACTGAACTTTACCACATTTATTAAGGCATCTGATAAACAGAAAGCAAAGGGTGATGCTGTGCCACCCTCCTGTGGTCTATCCAAAGTCCTGACATGATGCATAGGAGTGTCAGAAATGGGAGCCTGACGCTGTGACAGAGCCTAGGGCTAGCTCTTGGCCACCCCAGCCCTGGTGCCAGAGGGACACTACCCCCAAGCAGGCTGATGGGAGCAGCGGCTTAGAGCTGTTTCTCTACAGCACTGAGTTGTTAGCAGGCACAGATCGGAAGCAAGAACGAAGAGGAGGCTGTCCTGCTTGTATGATCCAAGGGGTTTATTCAGAGAACAAACTCCCAAAAGGACAATGCAGAAAGTGCAGAGATCTTGGAGTACACTGGCTTATAAACAGGGGAGGATCAAGGGGCGGAAACTTGAACACAGCCAATCCGGGAGGAGTGTGGGAGCATCTTAACATGGAGTGACAGAATCCAGGAGCCAGTGAGGAAGACAAGGGGAGGAGAAGGGGTCACATGGCCCAATGGGGCATTGAGGTTTAGGGGAATTCCAAGGAGGGGTTTAGGTAGANGTGGGGGCGGTACAGAGACTAGAGCACAGGGGTACAGAAATCATAACCATTAATTATTTTAACAATTTAAACACACCACTACAGGAGTCCATGTTTTTATCCAGATTTGCAGGGCCAGAGCCAACCCTTGGTGATGAGGAGTGGGGGTGGGAGGGCACATCTGAGGAGAGCAGGTGTATCATGGCAATAGAGAATGAATGAATGAATGAATGAATGAATGAATCAGTGAAAGAATGAATGAAAGAAAGGTGTTGTTCAGACTGAGCTTCAGTTACAAGACTTAATTAAGAACAGAACTACCTGCTTTTGAAAAATGAAAGGAAAAAAATATGGCAAACAGCATTGCATTTGCTTCCCAAAGAAAGATAGAATGAGAAATAGGAATCCTGATGGAACACAAAATTACTTGTGGTCTTTATTTCTGGAGAGTTTTAATTGCAAAAACAGCAGCCTACATGCAATGTCCCAGATCTGTGAAAGCACAGGTTTAAGTAAGGATGCTAATTTCTTACAGAAGAGACATTGCAATTTTCTTCTTAAGAATGAAATTGTGCAAAACAGAAGATGCTGATAGCTTACATACATCAATATTTCCAGAATCTGTAGTACCCGTTAAAACTAAGGCAGAAGCACTGAAGGAAGAAGAGACTGAGAAAAGCCTGTGATACTCTGGGAAGTTTTCCTAAAGGAATGGTATTTACATTAATTGCAACAACTAGATGGTGTAACATTTCTCAAAAGAGTATTTTACTCTCCATTCTTTTTCACTGACTCTGGATATTTTTCAGCAGTTGCTGTAGAACTGTTCTCTGTGTAAATTTGTGGGCTAGAGAATGGGGGTTTAAGAATACAGAATGTTCCCATGGCCTCTATATTCCCCCATGGTATTTTTCCCTGCCTAAGGCTGTTTAAAACCTTAATCTGGCTTGCACCAAAAATGCTTTCAGTGTGGAAATGCATCTAGATGCTGGATTAAAACCAGATAATTTCCAACTATTTGAAACTCACTGGTAAAGCAGGCTGCTAAAATATTGCCAAAATTTTCTTCTTAAACTGCAATAGCTAAAACTTCAAGATCTACATGGAAATATTTTAAAATGTTGGTCTTTTATAGGCTTTAGACACTATAGTGATGAAAAAACAACTTTAGGACAAGCAAGTGAACACCAGGTAGGTATTTCCCTACAGTGAATTACATTTTAACCAGGAACTGATGGCCTAAGGCAGCAAGTAAATAGGTCAGGAACATGGAAACTGAAATTTTATTAGTCTCTCTCGGTTGTGTTTTCATCTCTCATGTTTTCTTTGTGGTTAACAGTTTTACATTTTTGGAAGCTCCTTCTACAGTCCAGTGATTGTAACTAGCAATACAGTGTACAGACACTGAAAACTGTCATCTGAGGGTCAGTCACAGAGAAAAATAGTTTGATATTACTGGCAGACTAAGCCTGCAGCCAATACTGTGTGCAAGAAGTATCTCTGAAGCGGGTCCTAGTATTTCCTAGTATAGTACTTCATATTGCTGTATATGTCATGCATTAAACTGCTGGCCTCATGACCTTACTTTAGTGGTGAGTGCAAAGCTAGAAATCTTGGATTTCTTGAGATCTCCTATATGACATCTATAAGCATATTGCAATATTGGGGTGTTTTTCCATTTTCCTTCATAATTTTTACGAATTTCTTTTAAAAATATGTAACAGGATAAGTCATTAAATGTCAAAAAAGAAGGTTTAATCCCCCAAGAACTAGGTGTGCATGGTTCAGCCCAGTCTTTTTATGCTTGGTATCTTCTCAGGTTTAGGAAGCAATCCTGAAGGGTGATGGTTTGTGCAAAACTTCATGGGTTTTGAGAGTTCAGAGTGCTTTGCAGGCACAAGTCTCTGAGTTTCTTGTTCCATCATCAGAGTTTCTTCTCTCCCAGCTCCCACCCTTTAACAGCTGGTCTGAACTGGCTGTCCAGACTGTCATCAAAAAAAGGAAGAGGTGGTGTCAGCTGCAGAGGGCAACATATCCTGCCATCAAATCTGGATCTAAAATAGTTACTTGTCCCCAGGTGACGATAGAGGAAATCTGGGAAATTGTCTTAGAGGAGGACCTAACTTTATGCCCATCAGAGGTCATGAGGTGAATCAATGACTTTGTGTAGGAGAGAAGTCTTACTAGCTGGGTCCATGCACCATCCCCATCATATAACACAGTCTTTCAAGGTTGAGCTGGAGAATGAGCAGAGTATTTTTACCTTTGTTTGAAATTAATTTCTGATAATGTAAATTCCTGAGAATTGACTGGAACATTAACATACACACGGGTCTAGCAAAGACCAAACAAGTGCCTCTGTTTTCAAAAGATGCATTGCCAGGGAAGACAGCACAGAACCAAGGCTGGGTTTCGTCATGGAGCATAGGTTTTTAAACTGTAAATGAAAAATGAGAACTGCTGAAAATAATTTTAAAAATATGACTTAAAATGTGGTCATGGGTTTATGCATGGAAGCTAGAGGGGGTAGGAAGAAGATAAATATGTAGAATGAAGGCAGAGGTAGATGTTTGAGTTGCATCTAAATGAGCTAAAACCTAGTAGTCTGTTTCAAATGTAGTCTTGGCCCCCTCTTCCAGCTGCAATCATCTTCATTTGTTAGCTTTGTTTTCCATTGGATCTGCCAGCCAAATGGACCCATCCTGTAGCTGCGTGGCCACTAAGTCATCTGATGGAAGTGCAGGGAAAGTGTGTGGCTAGGCCTAGGGTGAAGAGAGCATTTTGGTAGCAGATGCCTGTGTTAGATGAGGTGTACACTGAACTTGTGCTCCTCACCTTTGTGGACTGGTGAGTTGGACTGATTGTTGGAGGCTACATCCATGGTGGTTGTACTGGGTGAACACACAGCTCCTTGTAGATGTGGACAGGATGGTAAAATTTTGTCTTCATTGAGAGCTTTCAGGGTTACAAAGCAAAAAAACCCATATGAGATCTAATAAAGAGCAGAAGCTTGGCTGTCATTTCAAGGTGACAAGTGACCTCCCAGCTAGGCTATGTCTCCAGATGTAGTTGCTAGACTCTTGATTTGTGGTGCTGTACTTGAACTATGCAGTTTGCAAAGTCAATGTATCAGACATACAGAAGCAATAAAGACTTAGCCTACTCAAGAGGTAGAGAAAATAGAAATTCTTCCGGGTTTTCCTGACCATGCCAAAAACTGAATAGTTGAGTATCTAGGAGGAAAGATATTTTCTTTTATATTCTGAAAGGGTGGGGAGGACCAGCTGATTATAACAGGGTGAATAGAGCTGTTTTTTTAGCTTATGTCGGTAAATTATAGCTCACAACAACATGCACTGATGTGTGAGCCTTTTCTAAATATGTCCTACCTGTCATGAAGGGTATTATTCACTTGGGCATGTGATTTAAAGGAGCAAAACTTAGCATAAGATCTCTAAGTCACTGCAAATACAAATATTTTACTCAAAGTGAGATGGCTCAATGGAGTACTAAAGACTTTCTTTCTCCATCTTTCAATACTTACAGTTTCCCATATGATAATTGCCATCAACTGCTGAGTTAAATCTGAAAAAGGCTTTTGGGAGGGAGGGCAATGAGAGATAGAGGC
>VYZR01054415.1:5371-26027 GCA_013400675.1 Oxylabes madagascariensis | reverse complement strand
TGTACTGAAAACATGTGCTGAGTTGCATTAGCAGACCATGCTCAAACAGCAGTTACAGATCATTGTCAAAATATAAGGATGAGTTCCATGAAGCTCCACAGAGGATTGCTATAAGTCTCACAGTACCCATTAATGAGTTGGATGATGACACAAAAAGAATCATTATTAAATTTGCAGATAATTTCAAGCAGCAAGAGACGGCAAGTATTGTAGAGGAGATGATTAAAATGCAGTGATCTTGATAAATTGCAGGTATGACCTGAAAAGTGTGGGTAGGATTCAGGATGAATAAGAGCTACATTTAGACATGAACAAGGAACTGCAGAAACACAGGACAGCAAGGAACTCTTCTAAAAGCAATTCTGTGGGAAAATATTTAGCAGGCTTCCTAGAACACAAATTGAACAGAATGAAATAATGCTGGGCTAGTGCAAAACAGGAGGATGCTGCCCTGGGCTGTCTTTGCAAGTGCAGAGTGCTCTGCTCAGCATTGGTGAGGCATCAGCAGAAGTGGTATGTACACTTGTGGACACAACAAAAATGTGAAGGAGCTGGAGGTGGTCCAGAGGAGGGCAATTGAGCTGGAGATGATCCAGGGTGAGGCATTGAAAAAACAAACTGTAAGGAAAGAAAAGTTGTAGTGTCTAATATGACACAGAAAAATGGGTAAAAGACTTAAAAATGTGAAATTCTGCTCCAAAGAGAACAGTGATAATCTGCTTTCTACATCTATAATGGAGGACAAAAAATAAAGGGCTCCTGTTTTGGCATCAGATTCATCTTCAATATTAGGATGAAACCTTGTACAGATAATATTTTGCTAAATAGGAGAATAAATATGGCATCTCCAGCACTGAATGTCTATAAGAACTTGTAAATTTAGATCTAGTTGAGCCTACCTTGAGCAGTGAGATAGACTCGGTGATTTTTTGTCCTCTCCTAGGCTACAAATTTATAAGAAGCAGACCCCACCTTCTACTGAATAATTTACACATTTAGTTAAAATTAACTATACTATTCTGAATGTGCATCCCGACAATCAGCTTCTGAGGAATTTAGCCTTCAGTCTCTAAGAATGTAAGCAGGACAAGTTGAAAATTTCAGAATTTGTAACTTGTCAAAATTTGGGCAGATTTTCACAGAATAGCATATCCTTGTCACCAAAGCTCAGTGTTTTTAACAATAGTCTCAAAAGAGGGGCATATTCAGTTATAAAAATATATTTAACATGGGCAAAAGCCTTTGTTCATCATATGTCCTTGAAGCTCATTAAACTGGTTTTGCTGAAATATTANTTGTGCAAGTGTTTTGTTCTCACATTTCTAGTTTAACAGAGCAGACCAGTTTGAAATGTGTTTTAAATGAATTGGGCTGTATCAGTCTCTTTACTGTCATAGCTTAACAGGCTGAGAATTGAAGTAAGGACTGCATTTCAAGCAGAGAGCTGCTGGTGGAGTTGTTCTGGCTGGAGAGGGGGAAGATGAGACCAGAACTGAGCCCTGGGATCCATCTCATATTTCACACTGCTGAGATGTGCAAAACTGGTATCTGGATTCCTGGCTTTGTAGGGAAGGGAGATTCACAAACCTAGGAAAGGATGACAGCACTCCAGTGAGACAAACCCTCTTATGGTCTTGTGCCCAGCAGAGAGAAAGAAAGATTCTTCTTGTCACAACTATGAGCACCTGGGGTTATGCTCCAGCTTTGAATCTCCAAGTCTCTTTTCCCACTGCCTCTACTGCGAGCCTAGAAAAATCAGGTTTCCTTGGCTAATATCTGTTTTTTGAGCCCTTCTGCCACCCACTCATTTTAGTGAATGCTGTACAGCTGACCCCAATTCAGTTAGATCTCTTCCCTGTGCAGTACTTTCTCAGCAGTAGACAAGCTGGGACAATAATTGAAAATTATTATAAATATAATAAAGAAATGTTATTTCTCACTTGAATTTGAAGGTGAGTTTAAGGACTTTTCTTATGCAAAATGTAGAAGTATTTGACTGTTCAGGTTTAACTGATGTTAATAGGTAAAAAATAGAAAGAAACAAAATGAAGTAACTGAATATTCACCAAAAGCCTGTCAGATGGTAAACTTCCCTGACCAAAACCAGAACATGAAGCATGATGTTTAGCTACATAAATTAGCCAAAGAGGGAGAAGTGGTACCATCTGATTTAGATAAATCATCAACACCCTGCACATTTTTTGTAACTATTAGAGAAAAGGTTTTATATGTAAAAACGTCTGTGTACATAAAGTGAACATATATAGATAGATAGCTACAGAAACACAGAGACGTGTTTCAATACTTGGACTGTGTTGGTGGGTACTATATATCGTCCAAGTATAGAAAAGAAACATGGTTCATGGTGATGTTTGCAGTTTCTTCCATAGGGTAAATGCTTTTTCAAAACCACGAGATAATATATTTTCTGCTGTGAAAAATGCGTTGTTTAATAAGACACAGATAAATACTGGTGAGAGAGGGGTACAGCATACAAACAATATGATCAGAGCTATGAAAGGCACATACTGCATCTTTCTCGATTTAAGGGGTTTTTTAACATATTGCATGCCTTCCTCCACACTTCAGGTTCCTCATTCCCGCTGCGCAGCAGTTCCCATTACAGCTTATGTAATTNGACATGATGTGTTACATCTTTTAAAGTTTTGTGGAGTTGTTAATGGCAATGCAGATTTAAAGCAGTTTCTTGGATAATTAAGGAAAAAAAAATTAAATTCAGGTTTTTTTTTAAAATAAGCCCTATGCATGATTTTGAATTATGCATTGTGCAAGTGTTTTGTTCTCACATTTCTAGTTTAACAGANAATATGATCAGAGCTATGAAAGGCACATACTGCATCTTTCTCGATTTAAGGGGTTTTTTAACATATTGCATGCCTTCCTCCACACTTCAGGTTCCTCATTCCCGCTGCGCAGCAGTTCCCATTACAGCTTATGTAATTAATCATCATAAAATGTATTTCTGACAGAAAAAAAAAGGAAACTTCTGCAATATCACAGAAGAAAAAAGTGAAGACTGTTATGATGTACTCAAAGTAAGTACTACTTCTGCAGCTTTTCCAGACCAGCAGGTAAAGACCAGCTGGAGAAAACCTGAATCCTATGGGAATTCGCACATTTCTGCCACTTAGTGTCATGAGTTTTCATAATACTTGGCTACCTGACATGGCAGAAGTTGAGGCTCTGCCATGATCAGGAAAGCTTTACAAGTTCAGATGGAGTGCAGGCAGAAGGCTGTTCTTGACTAAAGGACAGAAAAGAATAAACATCGATAGATATAAAAAACTGATCTGAAAAACTAAAAGAAGATGTGGAGAGATCTTAGCAATTTGTAGATGTTATAGAAGAATCTAAAATCCCCTCTACAGTCCTCTTTAAAGCAGGAAAGTATGAGCCCATGCTAATTTCCTCACTCAGCCAGTGCTCTGACTTGTTCAGATATTAGATTGCCAAGGCAGAAGAGAAAAGGATGCCTCTGCTATGTTTGAGCAAGAACCGGAATACTGAGGGAATGGAGTCCCTCCTCTTCAGATTAGTTGTATTGCTCTTTGTCCATTTTGGGCTTCCAGGTAAGACAAAGTGAAGCCAATCTTCTTACACAAATCTCTTTTCAATATTTTCAGCAAACAGGGTCTGCCAGACTTTTCTAGGTGGATTTACAAAGACTGTGAATTTTACTTTCCCACAGTGTTATTTATTGTTAAAAAATGTACAGAAGAGCTGCTACTAATGCTCTTCTGTTGTCTTTAGCTTTATTAAAAAAAATATGATTATGGTTATGTGATTTTCCTAGATGCGGGATGGAAGTTCTTCCATGTCTGAAATACACTACCATGGCTTTTTCCCCTGATGGTAACAAGTACAAACCAAGAAGTTTGTTGTAAGTCACGCAAAATTTAAAAAGCATTAGAGTTGGCACAAATTTCATGTTTGCAAAGGCAGCTGAAATCCCTTTGCACAAAGGGAGGAATTAAGTGAAGCTCAACAAGGCCTGTACACACTGTCTCTGAATGGCTCCTATTAAGTTGTCTTTGTTCTTCCAGCTTGCGTGATCCATGTAGGTGTAGAAGTATACATTGGGCTTGACACTGTTTAAGTCATGGCTCTGAAACTGCCAGTATACATTACTTGCATTTTTCAGTCTGACATGTTCAATTTCTGTGAAACACATTAACATGGATCAATGGAAACCTCTGTGGGCTGAGATCCCCACAGGAAAATTCTCCCTGTAGAGAAAGCACTCACACTCATATAAACCTGGTAGATGTGGCATCATCTCCTATGCTGTGTTTCCTTCCTTAAAGGGTATGCAGGAGGCACTCAGCCATAGCAAGGCTCCTCACACTTGACTCTCAAAAGATAAAATTTCCTGAGAATCTCTGAGATGGAGGTGGAAGGAAGACGTCTTTTTGCAGACCTAGTGTGTTTTGGTGCTGCATGGCTGAAATACAATTTTTCTAATTGCTCCCTTTTTCTGCTGAATCCATATGGAACACAGCACACACAATAGAGATTTAGGGGTCTTTAAAGCACACTTCCATAAAGACAGCCTAGGAATCACAGAGGGGTACCATGAAACAGTATCTGAAAGCACCAGATATAGAGCATAGTGAAAAAGGGAGCAAGCATCACTTGACCTGCTGTTTATTGGTCACAATGACAGGATACACAATAGCTTTTTTCTTCTGGTAGGTGAAGTAGGGTAACTAAAATTAACGGCACCCCACAACTTGTTCCTGATGAAAGCTGGCATGAGTCTGTACTGCCTGTAAATGTGCAAATTTGCTAGTCAAGCTAGCCACCAATATAATACAGTTAATTGAATGTTTACAAAACAAAAGATCCTTCTGTAAAAAGGCTGAGGAATTCAAGAGTGCCTGTGCAGTATGATACTCAAAAATGTACCATGAAATAAGCCAGGGGCTGTGAGCTGACATTTAAAAAAAATCTATATTAGGTGCCATAAAAGAGGTGCTAAAATCTCTTTAAAACTACAAAGAAACGATAACAATACGACTGCCTGAAACAAAATAGGAGAGAATTAATCCACTCAGCAAGGCCTTATTTAGTTTGCTTTAACAAAATCTGTAAAGCCTATTGCTCTGCTCTTCTAATGATGTAGGCTAAGACACAGGAGATAAGAAAAGCCAAGACACTGAAAGCTGTTGTAAAACTAGGTCACTGTTAAATTAAACATTTTATAAAAAATAGAACCTGCCTTGAACAACTCTGAAACCCTCTTTGCTTTTTTCATGCCCTCTGCCAGAGAGAGACACTTACTCCTCTTTATTGCCTTCATGAGAAAAAGCACTGCTTTAGTGACGTCTCAGCGTCCACCTCGAGCCAGCAGCTCCATCTTTTCTTGTAATTAACAGCTATTGAATATTTATGAAGTAAGTGCTACGGGGCAACACTTACTCATTCGATCAACAATGCTGTTGGTTTGCAAACTGAAAGGAAAACACTGGCCCTACCTCAGAGCACTGCAACCACTGCAGCGGCAGCAGCTTTTGCTTTTCTGAGCTTTTCAAGCTCCAGAAGAGGAGGATGCTACTGGCAGAAAGTTAGTGATATCTACTCCTCCTTTTTTCAGATGATCACAGGGGAACATGCTGTGCTGTGACTCTTTGCCATGTAAAGAAGCTGTTGGAATACCCTGGAGACTCCCACTGTTGAGCTGTGAGTAAGAGTTAGCACAAGCCCCATGAGCATGTGTAACTCTAGTGTCAGCCACGATATGCAGGTGTTCAAAGTTGTACATTTTGAAGCTGATAAAAGGATCTCTTTACAGCAATGAGTATAATACAGCTTTGGGAGAGCATTACTAGGCATGGGGGAAGTTTTCTACTGCTGCAGTCTTCAATAGAAGATATGATAATTTTATAAAATGTGTGGTTTTGTCATTGAAATCAGTCTCTGGGATAAAGAAAAGCTGACCAAATATTTTCATTAGGAAATGTTAGTGAAAATGAAAATCTAGCTCAGGTTCTTCAGTTTTAATGATGTATCATTAAGGACAGGTGATGTTCCATACCTGGTGTGGACCATGGTGGTGTCCTTCGGCTTTTAGATCTCATCATATAATACAGAGGAAAGGGAACAATAAAACTCTGCCCTCCTGATCAGAACAATGCATGGCAGTCACTCCGCATGCATTCTTCTCCAGTGCTTACTGAGAGTAGCAGTGTTTCAGATGCAAGGTCTTTTTCTGCAAACATTGCTGTATGTATGTAGTTCTACATCAACTTGAGACATCCCACTGATCTAAACAGAACTGCTTCTGCATCTCTAATCATACTTATCAAACTGCTGGACTCTCCCACTGGGAAAGAGGCTAAACTGAGAAACAATCGCTGTGATGAACTAAGTCTGACTACATTGTTTTCAGCATAAGAATCATTGCAAATACAAAGCTGGCTTGGTTTTATCAGGTTTTAATTATATATCATTTATTTTAGTAGTCAATGCATGAAAGTAAAAAATGTTACTGTGCCATTTTTCTTCATACCATTTATTACTTCAAGGGACCAAAGAATCATTGTCACTTGAGAGAAGCCACTAGGCAAAGATTCATTTAAGTATAGTGTAAAATGAAGAAACAGTGCATGGAATATTACCCAAACTTGAAATACCACTTAAATTGTATTTATCATTTGCCTTTTTTTTTTATTTCTACATTTTGGTTACAATTTCTTCTGCCAAGCATGATTAAAATAAGCATGGAGGTCACTTTTGCTTTAATGTTTCCATTCAGCTTCCTTTCTCAACATCATGTGCTAGTGTAGTATGGTAGTATTCAGGCTGTATAGACTTCCAGAAAACTTAGCGGTAATTTCTTTGAATTAATACGTTAATACACACGTGAAATATTTTCTATCTTGTACTTTGCAAACAGCATTTCTATAGAACTTGCATTTTACTGTGAGTTAACCTGATATATTCAAGCACTTAGATTTGTTGTCTACTGCATGCACACTCCTTTGAGGGAGCTGTGAGAACAAAGACTGTGTACAGTAGTCTTGAAACAGTTTTTCCTGAACAGACTTAAGACCCTGAAACATTTTGTTGTTGATATTACATGTAGTCATACCCCAGCATGACTCGCTATAACCAGTGATTTAAAATGCTTTGCTGAGAAAATTTCAAAAAAAATAAATCTTTATTTAATAGGTTGCCATTCTCTCTTTCCTTCCTGTGCCAGATGACTTTGTTTGGCAAATAATATATAACATGCTTGGGTTAATCCAAAGGGAATGAGTATTAGTTTAAATTCAAACTTGATATAAAGGGAAATATTTTTTAAATTAATTTTATTTCAAAAATGTATCCCAAAAATATGCTGTGATGTTTGATAGGTGTATTCTCTTTGAACAAAACAATCAGGGAAGGGCCACCAAGATCAAAATGTTTTAGCCTGCCACAGAAGTTTTTAAACGCCCACAGCTGAAATCTGAAACAAATCAATTGAGTCAACACCCTGTAAAGTCTAGTAAGGGTCAGTGAGCTCATGTGAGGCAAAACTGCAGAATTTTGCCACTACAATCCAATTTTGAGTGTGAAATAAATGTATAGTTCGTGTTGATGAAGGACTTTTTTGAAGAAGCACATGCAAACTCTGCAGGATAGAAACTGGCATTTGCAAGACTAAGGAAGGAATAGCCAGTAACAGTAAAGATGGACATATGGATCCAGTAAAAATGGAAGTGATGCACAGTTAAACCAGAATTTTTTTTTCTTATTAATTTAACTTTTGAATTACTGTGGCGGTTTAATGTACCAGACATCATCAGAAATTGTGCTGGGCAGACTACAGCCATAAAATAACAGGACATCCCTGCGCATGATAGCTTCTGGTGTCAGTCAGCAGGTTTATGAAATATAAACCTGTTTTTGGTAAGATCTGGGATGTTAGGAAATGGAGGGAACAAAGACACCACACAAGGACTTTTAAGGCTGGCTGTACAGGTGGGTAAAGGAGCCTTTCCCCTGTGCAGCTGCCAGCCTCATTGTGAAGAGTTTCAACAGCAATGAGTCTGATGTGTGGGAACCAAACCTTGGAAATTCACAAACTTTGGCACAGAGATGGGCGTGGCTGCCTCCTGGTAATGGACTTCCCTAGGGCATCCCAGCACAGGGGTCTCAGACCTGAGGTCAGTTTGGGGCAAAGTGGGCTTAACTTGCCTTCTGGGGANCCCGGCGCGGGCTCGGCGGAGGGGTCGGGGGGCGGCAGCGAGGGGCCGGGCCGGGCGGGGCGCGGTGTGCCCGCGGCGCTCCGGTCGCGACAGATTCGCCCCGGCCGCCGTCCCCGCCGCAGCCTGAGGGGCGCTGAGGAGAACGGGAGGTTTTGGGAAGAGGCGCACAGAGGAGCCCCGGGCTGACCGCCGGCCCCGCCCGCAGGCTCACGCCATGCTGCGGGCGCTTCCCCGTCTCTGAGGAGAGGCGAAGGGGCGGCAGGGGACGGCGGCGGCGCGATTGCTAAGGTAATGGGAGTGGGCTGCTCTCCTCGCCCTCTTTTTCCTGCTTATCCGCNTTACTGTGGCGGTTTAATGTACCAGACATCATCAGAAATTGTGCTGGGCAGACTACAGCCATAAAATAACAGGACATCCCTGCGCATGATAGCTTCTGGTGTCAGTCAGCAGGTTTATGAAATATAAACCTGTTTTTGGTAAGATCTGGGATGTTAGGAAATGGAGGGAACAAAGACACCACACAAGGACTTTTAAGGCTGGCTGTACAGGTGGGTAAAGGAGCCTTTCCCCTGTGCAGCTGCCAGCCTCATTGTGAAGAGTTTCAACAGCAATGAGTCTGATGTGTGGGAACCAAACCTTGGAAATTCACAAACTTTGGCACAGAGATGGGCGTGGCTGCCTCCTGGTAATGGACTTCCCTAGGGCATCCCAGCACAGGGGTCTCAGACCTGAGGTCAGTTTGGGGCAAAGTGGGCTTAACTTGCCTTCTGGAGAAAAAGGAATAAAAATCTCATCCAGTAGAGAAATCGGTGGATAATACCCTGAAGAGGTATGCAAGCTACTTTGCCCACCAAGTTAATGTGTGGAAAGTCATCCTAGCCAACAGCAATGTCTTTTGCCCATGGGACAGGTCTGTGTAAAAGAGCTGGGTCTCCAAGCTGTGTTGTTGGAGTTGTGGTGCCTGTTAATATCGATGATGGTGTGCAGAGCCCACGTTTTAGTTAGGGAATCCTGGCTGTTGGAGGAACGTGACCAAGAAATGAGGCTTTCCCGGTTTCAGATGGAGGACTTTTGCCAAACACTTTAACTGTGCGACTCAACATATAAACAAGATTGCAAGAGAGATAAAAGGCTCGCCTTCGGCTCCATGCCTTTCTTCGGGGCCACGCCGAGTGCCCCAGGAGCGGCTGGGGTGGCGGGACACGGGGGCTGAAGTTCCCCCACCTCACCGCCAAAGGGCAGCCGGCTCGGCACCGGGGGAAAGCGGCGNTTTCCTGCTTATCCGCGTCTGTGTGGCGAGCGGTTGTCACTCGGCTGTGCCCTGGCAGCGAGGTCCCGGTGCTGGTCCCGCGGCGGAGAGCGGAGCCCCGAGCCCCGGGGTGGGAGTTCGCTGCCCGTCGGCAGGGGCGGACAGGTGCCAGGCGTGTGTTGCGCGTGTGTGCTACGTGTGTGCGCCGGCGGTGCCCGGCCGGGGGGAGGCCGCGCTCTGCCCGGGCCGTGCGGAGCCCCGAGAGCTCCGCGGCTGCGGCTCGCCCTCCCGCGGGGTCCGGGGAGGGGGCCCGGCCTCGGGTCCCGGCGCAGGGCGCAGGAGGTGCCCGGGCGCTGTCCGGGCCGTGCGGGGTGCCCACGCCCCGCGGGGCGCGGCTCGGGGGACGCGGTGTCCCGGCAGGTGTGAGGGCAGCGCACGAAGAGCTGGAGCTCGGTGGGGACGCAGGGCGAGTTGTGGTGCCGAGAAACCGCAGGTGTTTTCGGGGTAGGATGAGGGGGAGCAAGTGCTGGGGTAGAGCTTGAAGGGGGAGCTGGTGCCCTGTGGGAAAACTTGGAAACTGTTTCGCTTCGGTAGCGTATTGCAATAATACTCTTCCATCCGCCGACGAAGTGCGTTTGCATGAAGACAGATTGGTGTGTGAGAGTAAAGCTGCCAGGCACTCTCCTCCCAGAATCTTAATCTCCTGTGACACTGAAAGCATCTTCTTAGTCACTGAATGTGATGGCATAAGTATAGGAGTGTATCGCAGGGCCAGTAAGAAGCTTCAAGTGGTTTTTTTCCCTGAGGAAGATGCTGATTTCTGTATAAATAACAGCACGCTGCCGTTTGTACGCTGCAGACATAATAGGAGCCAGGGCTGCCGCTCCGAGGAGCTGACTACGCCTGTGGCTCTGAGCTTGGCGTCCCGCCTGCCCCGGCGCTGCCCTCGCTGGGACGGCCTAGGTAAGTCGGCGCTTCCTTCAGCTGACCTGCAAGGGACTTGGCAGTACTGCATCCCAGTTATAGCCTGTGTGCTCCATGATGCTTCCCTGAAATGAAAGATATGCGTAATTTGCTCTTGATTGAATTTTATTTGCTGACTGCCAGTGTGTAGGGATTGGAAAACAGGAACACCTGTCTTTGATCAATAAAGTCATACTGTAAAACTCACCTTTGTGTTGGTATGTTGCAGCAGATATTGGTGGTTTCCCACCCCAAAGAAACCTGCTTTACCTTTGTGTTTCTGGAGGAAGTACTTTATGAGCTGTTAGTGTGGGATTTTTGAGTAGAAGTATATTTGATATCATAAGTTTCCTTTTTTTATTTTTAATTTTTTTTTTGTAATGCCAGATTTATTCTAATCTTGCAGATCAGAAGAACTAGGAATTGTTTACTGTGGGGTTATGATCTATAATACTTTCTCAATAGCTGATTAGGAACACTTTCGCTATACTTACAAATCTGCTTTAAAAAGAGGTCCGATGTTGAAGAGCAGCTATTGACTGGGGGGCATATTGGGGCATATTCAAGCACAGAATAATAGTGTTCATTCCTTGAATGTGTGTGTGAAATGCTGAAGAAATTGTTTAGACTCAGCCAGTATTGACTTTATTTTTAGATGAGCTGTTCCTTTTTCTAATGGCCTGACTGATAGAACAATTGATGACAAACATTCCAATTTCCTTCCTAACTGTCTACAAGTGTGATGGATTAGATAGCCCTTCTTTTTCCCATTCTGAACTGTATTAGAGGGAAAAACAGTGACTTGGTACACATCTTATACTGAGATTTATGATAATAGAAGATTGCTGTTCACCTGATTTTTCTGGCTTTTCTCCTTGCTACCCTTCCCTTCTAAGAAAAGTTGCAGTAGGTTGCTGCATAGAGTAATTGTCAATGCTGCTTACCTTAGTTTCTCCCTGACAGTTCCTGTGATGCAGGTAGTACAGATACCTGTTTTAATCAATGATGCCTGTGGATAAAAGGAAAAGGTGTGTCCTCTTAAAGCAGCAGTTACCTCCTTGCCAACCACTTACAAGGTGTTTCAGTGTCTAGCATGTAATTCTGGTGAGCACACTGGTACGGCAGAGGTGAGCAGAGCACTTTTCATTCATGGTGGTAACTCTGCTTTTCTTAATGCTTCTGAGGCAGCTGAGGAAAGCTGAATGTATGGACAGGAAATGCTAGGCTTTGTTGTTGTCCATTCGAGCAGGCAAGGAGAGAAGAGGAGAGGGCAGTCCTGTCCCAGCAGACTGCAGCAAACTAACAGATGGCAGGGAAAGAGAAGAAGCTAATATATGTGGAGTAGCAGGAAGAGAAAATAGCTGCAGTGTGTCATTTTAACATGGTACGTTGGGATGCTATGTTAGTCTGTGGTGGAACTTCGGATCTTGCATTGCCACGGCTCAGGCTTCCTAACAGAAATACAAGGGTGTTGTGGGGTGATGATTTTTTTTCTTTCCTCGATAATGATATAAGTCTTCAGTTTTTCAAGAATGAGGGATAATTAACGTGGGGGCTTTGGCTGGGTATACCTTTGATATCTAAATCAAACACTGCAGTTGTACAGTGGCAGCAAAACAAGGGCAAACTGCTCTTCCCATGCTTAGTGTTACAGGAGTACAGTTTTACCCTTATCATGGTTTATTACATTGTTTGTGCTCGTTACCTGGAGCTTCAGTTTCTGGAAGCACACCTTGGCTCTCTAGAGGGGAGATTGTAGGAACAAACAGGTCCACTTCACTGAGCTGCCCTGGGCTGCTTCACGTAACAAATATTGCACTTAATTGTCAGAACTGGACTGCTCCTGTTTCCTCCTGGGACTCTTCTCAACATCTTCATGGCTGCGTTATTATCTATGTCAATTCATACCATGGCATTATAATTATAAAGAAAACCTGTGTAGAATAAGAAAATGATGTTGATGATTTGGAAGGGTGTTTCTTCACGTCAGACTTTGAACTGCTGTCCCCAGTGTGGTGTAAGATAGCACTCTGCCTTGTGAAGTATCAAGCAACATAGTGGCCCTGTGCAATTACTGAAGATGTAATAGTGTATTTAACCCTGTTCACTTGCAGGTCTGCATGAGACAAACTGACCAGAGCTGTGCTGGCCAAGCAAATTTTAGAAACTTCTGCATTGCTGTTGGTGATGATGGTTTTTTGCAGAAGCATCTGGTCAGTTGCTTTGTTCCTGTGGAGTTACACATCTGACTGCCTCAGGCTACAAAATTTCCTCTTTACATCTTTGAGCACTTACATATAGTTGGACATGTCTTCATATTCTGAATTGAATTATAATACTCCCACATCTCTAAATCTAGTTTTTTCCCGCAATTTCTGCCTCCATTCTTCATCTTTTAACTTTGGTGACTGAGAGCAATGCTAGCATTTTAGTGGTGGTGGATATATAGGGGTTTAAAGGTGGCTAGAATAATTTGAAAAATTTGGTGTGTCTTTATATCTTTGAAAAGATAATAATAGATGTATTATGGAGAATTCTATACTGTTTGATTGCAACTTTCCCTCAATAATACAGTGGCTTTTAAAGTTTATAAAGGATGATGTTAGTGTTAGTGTATCCACAGTGTTTTCTTTATCTGTATAAATTTTACCATGAAAAGGCGTTTCCATGATTAATTCAGTTACTGTTTCCAGCATATTGTGGTGACTGAGGAATGAGCTAATTTCCGTTGTTGTGCTCTATCTATGAAGAGGAGCTAATTTGTGTTTTTCTTGTTGGTTGTCAAGCTCTATAAAGATTGTGGAGTCAAGAGAGACTGCTGCTACCCACTTATGTTACATCAGATCTCATACTATTTTTTAACATCTCTGCGGCGGGTGGCAAAGAATGTGGAGAGAAGGAAGGACAAGACTAAAATTTCAGTGAGCAATAAGGTTCTGACACCCTGAAATCCCAGGAGCTCTGCATTGTCATACTGGAAACAGCTGTGTGTTCCTAGACTCAGCAGCACAGGTACTGTCCTTTGCCTGCACAGGGGTGGTGGGCACCATGAGGCAGTGAGGAGGAATTAGTGCTGCACTTTTGCAGGAATCTTTGGTTACACACTATAAACATTATCCCGATGGTAAAGCACAATATTTCATCTTTTTCATTGTGCTTATAGGACCTGGCATCAGCAGTGAAAGGTTCACGGAGAGTTAAAAATCCTCACGCTACAGACCTACTATGCTATTGAGATGTGTGTTGAGCAAATGATAACTAATGGCTTGAAAGTCAGGGTTTAGATGTCCCAATTTATTGCTCTGTCATTTGTTGTGTGAATGTGGGAAGTTACTTAATTTCACTGTGATTTAATTTATCATTTTGTAAAAGAAAATATTATTTTCCTGTGTCACAGTTGAGCAACTAGTTTTAGATTGTGTTCATCAGTGTAAGAGCAATCTGGCAGAGACATGTATTAGCTCAATTAAACCAACTGTCTTTATAGGAATATTATAGTAAAACAGTACCAGTAGTCAAGTATATTAGTATTTATAGTGTATGTAGCCTATATTGGTATTTGTAGCAGTCCAATTATGGCATTGTGAAGTTCAGGTTAAATGAACCACAGCAGTGGGATTTGTAGGCTTTGCTGAACGATGTGGATGTGTGGTGTGTGGACTTGAGCTAGCTAATTCAGAAGTGGCTTAAGTGCTTTTTACATTGCAATTACCAAAGTGATTTGTGTGTAATTTGCATCTGAAAAGGCTGTGTGCTCTTGTGATAAACAGCAGAGCAGTGAAATCATAGTATATTGCATCATGTCCTTGAAGTAGGTGGGATGCAACCAGTTGTGTTCATTTGCATCAAGGGTATTTCATGGTACCACATCTTCAAGGACACCTGTGCTTTTGGATAGCAAATTCCCCGTTTTATTTGATTGCAGGGTACTTGCAATTTTCCATCCTCTTGAGAATGAACAACCAGCAAGAACTCTCAGCACTTTGGGGCATTTTAAATTAGATTATGCAGTCGCTGATCAATGTGGGGCTGGATTGGTTCTATCAGCTTGCATAAGATTGCTTGAAGGGAACGTCTTTTCAGCAAGCTCTATTGGGAACAGGGAGTTTAGGTGGAATAAATCTGAATTTGGAATCTAACAAGTACTGAGGCCTATGTTTTGTTTGTTTAGTTGTGGGGTTTTTTTAAAATTTTAATATTTTCTTGTCAGTCTGTATTACAGCATCCATTGTTTTGTGTATCTTCTCATTCTGTTTTATATTTGAGTCAATTTTCTTCAGTTGTTTTCAGTTTACTGGATATAATGTAAAATACAAAGTGTAGCCCATGCCCCAGAAGTAGCTTACTGTAGTTGCAATTAGTATTTTCTATGGTACATAAAGGCAAGGCACTTTCAGAGATGGTGTATTTGATGGACCAGCTTCGAAGAACAGGATGCTCTTAGCACACCTTAACTGATCCAGTAGAAGATTTATGCTGGAGAATGGATTAGAAGTCTACCCTCAAACTCTGTATTAACAGTACAGTTGCCTGTTTTCCACAGGGAATGATTCTGGCCTACAAGTTGGCATTGTTGCAAAAGAACAAAATACAGCTTCAGCTTTATAACTGCTGCTCCTTGCAGGCTGATAGTGCTGAATAATTACTGCTGTAGTTTGGGATCACCAATTCACATGAAGTTCAAAGTTGAGCTATAGCTGTCTCTTTGCATTTCTAAATTTATATAGCACTGACACTTGCTTTAGTTAAATATTCAGCATATACTTGCTATCACATTCTTTGTAGCTATCCTTGGTAACGGCATGTTGGCTCAGAGCCTTTCCAAGAGGCCTTGTGCTCACAGCAGTATTATTTTATTGGAAGGGAGATTGATTACCAGTGAACGCTGCATTTTTTTTTCTGAATTCTTTGGAAGAGGTATAGATTGTATTGGAGGCAGTTTCTTCCTGGTATAACATCATTCTGGTCGATTAAAAGTAAATTTACTATGCAAGTGTCCATTTTAACAATTGATTTCGCGGAGGGAAAAAATTGCCTAGTTAACCAGCAATTTGTATGTCAATATTCACTACCTCCATCTCCATTCCATTTTTCCTTCTGGTTATCTTGGGAAGTCAGGACCTAGTCAAAGTTAGATGCCAAAAATTACTTTATATTGAGTTCCACCGTTATGTTTCCTGGATGTAACATCCAGGTCCAGACAGTATTTTTCAGAATTCTAGAATATCTGCAGATTTAGAAATATATAAAATCAAAATGGAATGTGTGGCAAGCTGGGAAAAGAGTGGGGGGGAAGTAATCCACTCCTATGGCTTATCAAGAAGCAGTTTGATCACCTGCCGAGTGACTGAGGCAGATCACCAGTGGCTCACACAAACGGAACAACGGGAAGTGTCCATCCTGAGTGTTATCTGTTAGACAGTGACAGTGTGAGCACTACCACAGGTGTCACAGATAGAGAGAAAATTGCTCAAGACCATGGAGGGCACCCTTTTTGGAGATGGTGTGAGGCCTTGGTGATCCCTGGTTAGCAATATTCTGCTTAGACCACTAAACCATTGATATTTACTTTTTTATTAACCAACACACATGATTTGGAACAGCAAGTGATTGGTGAGAAGTACCTACAGATACCTACACATTAGATTACTTGGTCTGAGTTTAAACTTGTGTCTATCTGCAGGAAGCCAGTAACTTGGATTGACTCATGTCTGAGAGCTAGTTTGGTCTAAAAGATGGCTGTGTTCATACTGCATATCCTTGGCCAGAGGGGTCTCAGACCTCTGGCCCTCAGCTGGTACCTCTGTGGCCTGAAGATACAGTGATTGTTGTGGGTGGGTTTTTTTTTTCAAGCACGGTGTTTAAAAAAAATGAGATTGTCCTGCAGCCCACCAGAAGGATGAGGTTATGCGTTGTAGGACTTGGGACATGTTGGGAAGCTGTGTGGCAGAACCTATTGGGAGACTGATACAGACATGGGTAAGAAGTAGGAACCCCAACCCTGTGTAAGGTGCTCCATGCTGACTCTTGAGAACAAGTGCTGATGGTGGAGAACTGTGTGTCCCAAATGTGTGTCTGCTTAGGTTTGGAGCTCTACAAAAGTGAACCTGGGAGGAAACTAACAATTAAGCAGTGTGAGTGATCAGGAGCTCAGAGCTTTCTCCCTGCCCTAGTACTGTGTGGAAATGTAGACATACCTGTAGGATGTTTTGAGGCAAGTTTTCCACAGGAGAAGCACTTAGTTAGGGAAGGGCACTGCATCTTTAGGAAATGTCTATAAGAGTAGTAGAAATGGGAAATCCCAGCCTTCATCAGGATCCTGGTTTGCCTAAAAAGAAGAGAAAGGGAGTGTCCTGGAACTGGGTCCTCTCTTCCTGCTGTGTCAGAGTGAGGCAAAACAGTCTTGGCTTGTTCCCTGGCCTAGATGTGTGCCCATCCTTCATCCTGCCCGTTGTAAAGTGAGAAAAGTGTTGAGCTCCTGTGCTTCAACATGGGGCTCCCTGTGAGTTTGTACCTCAGAAAGAGAAGGAATGGAGTCCTTTAGAGCCCTTGAATTCTCCCAGTGTGAACAAAAACTGCTTTCCCACAAAGAGGAATTTATTTGGCAAAATTTTGAACATTAAGTGCAGCTGCTGGAAGTGTTTATACTTCGTTCCTTAAAAAAGGCAACAGACTGAGTATTGTTGACAGTACTGCAATGCTCAGCACTTGCAAGGAGGGGCAGAAGGTCTGGGATGATCTTCTACAAGGAAACTATTTTCAGAGTAACTTCAGTTACATTTTGATGTCCAAAACAAAGGATTGAAGGATTTTTAGGAGCTTTGGGAGTTACACTTCAGGGATTGAAAGTAGACTTCCTTCTCTGCCCCTCCATGCTGGGGAGCAGTGCTGTGGTATCCAGGGTGAGGGCAGCCCTTCGCTCTGTCACTGCTGGCTGTGGTGTGGCTCCTTGTGTGTGGCCCTTATGTCCTCCTCATCAGACTCAGGGGAGGACACACTTGTGGTGTCTTGACCCACTGGGCATGGTGATGATGTGCCATGTGTAGCTCCAGTGTTTCCCAGAAAGGAACTGGTGAAGGTGGTGGAGTTTTGATCTCAGTTCCAGTCTTCCTAGCTTTGGTCCATTCAGATGGGTGTTATATCTGTTACTCTTTGGAAAGTTATTTCACTAATTATCCAGATTTACTTCTGAAGGAGGAATAGAGGTGAATTGTGAAGTGCTTGGACTGAGCTGCGCCAGTGAAAAGCAGAGGATATCCTAGGTAGGGCTTGGGGATACTCTGGCTAGTGTATTCACCTTGGTCAACAGGATCAGCTTAATAATAGGCTGTATGTTGCCTTCCAGTATACACAGCTTGCATGGCATGCCCGAGTCCTGGTTTAATGAAGTAATAATTAACCAGAAAAAGAACATGAAGACGAGTTTCTTCCCAGTGCAATTTTAGAGGGATGTGGTAATGGATGTGAAATATCAACTTAATATTAATGGAGATTAATTGAACTCAGCGTAAGTGATTTTTCCTTCCGTCTCTNTTACATAGCATGAAGGTAATTTTCACTTATTGTCACCCAAAATTATATTTCAGATAAGCAGTCCTGATATATATCTCCATGGGAATTAATTTAGCTGATTCTGTTTTCTGTGATTCAGTTTTCCCCTATTTTTAAAAACTATCTTATCTCACATGTAGAAGAAGTGTTTTGCACTGCAAATTTTGCATATTAAGTTTACAATTTATTTATTACCATGCAGAATAGGAGTTGAAATATGACCTTGTATTAGTTTGTTAAATCCAGGTGATATTTTCAAGAAATAGTTTGTTTTGCAGGATTTCTTCTAATGTACTTCCTTCTTTCTCTGTTATGTATAAGCCCCAGAGTCTATAAGGACTCCTAGATGTGCTAATTTCTATGAAACACATGGGGTTTTGTGTCTGTAAGAGGTTTCTTACAGCAGTCTTGTTTACAGTTGGTCTTTTCTGCCAGCAATCAAGGTGTTTGAGAACACTAAGGGGAATCTCTTAATTTACTGCTCAGATGCTTTCATTGAATTTATACATACACAGAGATTAAATGCTGACAGTATTTATGGATTAAAATGTAAAGGTGGTTTTCTTTGAAATTTTCTAATTACAGTTCTGTATGAGAAACTCTGAAAAGGTAAACTAGAAAAAATTATTTTCTTGATTTTCAGAGCATATTTTTAATTGGTTATTCCACCTTACAGTTCACTCATCCTTTCATGACATATAGGAGCCTTATCTCTTTGTAGCTTCTGGTTTTTGGGAGAGTGAGGAGCCTGATCAGATAAGAGCAAGATTACTGTGATTCAGTGCATTTTGTCAGCAGCTGCCTATCTAATCCAGTGTGCTTATGTTTCTTAGGGGAAAAGCAGAAGTGTTCTATAATAAAGAATAAAACATAAAAAGGAAAAAATNAAGTGCAGCTGCTGGAAGTGTTTATACTTCGTTCCTTAAAAAAGGCAACAGACTGAGTATTGTTGACAGTACTGCAATGCTCAGCACTTGCAAGGAGGGGCAGAAGGTCTGGGATGATCTTCTACAAGGAAACTATTTTCAGAGTAACTTCAGTTACATTTTGATGTCCAAAACAAAGGATTGAAGGATTTTTAGGAGCTTTGGGAGTTACACTTCAGGGATTGAAAGTAGACTTCCTTCTCTGCCCCTCCATGCTGGGGAGCAGTGCTGTGGTATCCAGGGTGAGGGCAGCCCTTCGCTCTGTCACTGCTGGCTGTGGTGTGGCTCCTTGTGTGTGGCCCTTATGTCCTCCTCATCAGACTCAGGGGAGGACACACTTGTGGTGTCTTGACCCACTGGGCATGGTGATGATGTGCCATGTGTAGCTCCAGTGTTTCCCAGAAAGGAACTGGTGAAGGTGGTGGAGTTTTGATCTCAGTTCCAGTCTTCCTAGCTTTGGTCCATTCAGATGGGTGTTATATCTGTTACTCTTTGGAAAGTTATTTCACTAATTATCCAGATTTACTTCTGAAGGAGGAATAGAGGTGAATTGTGAAGTGCTTGGACTGAGCTGCGCCAGTGAAAAGCAGAGGATATCCTAGGTAGGGCTTGGGGATACTCTGGCTAGTGTATTCACCTTGGTCAACAGGATCAGCTTAATAATAGGCTGTATGTTGCCTTCCAGTATACACAGCTTGCATGGCATGCCCGAGTCCTGGTTTAATGAAGTAATAATTAACCAGAAAAAGAACATGAAGACGAGTTTCTTCCCAGTGCAATTTTAGAGGGATGTGGTAATGGATGTGAAATATCAACTTAATATTAATGGAGATTAATTGAACTCAGCGTAAGTGATTTTTCCTTCCGTCTCTTCCCTCCTGTCACTTTAATAACGACCTATTTGATCTAAATATTCTAGCAGATTAGGTAGAGATTTTTCCTATTAGGTAATTATGAGTTCAGCAAGGAATGTGGTTATATGATTTCTCAGGCATGTGAAAAGTCATGTAGTCTAGTTGTATTTCACTAATTAGAAAAAAAAAACTAGGTAGTAATGACATGAAATTGTAATTTACTCTATGATTGTGTGCTAAAGCACTAAATCTCTCATGATTTGATACTAACACTATGTGCCAATTATAGGCTGTCCTTGAAATATATTAATTACATAGCATGAAGGTAATTTTCACTTATTGTCACCCAAAATTATATTTCAGATAAGCAGTCCTGATATATATCTCCATGGGAATTAATTTAGCTGATTCTGTTTTCTGTGATTCAGTTTTCCCCTATTTTTAAAAACTATCTTATCTCACATGTAGAAGAAGTGTTTTGCACTGCAAATTTTGCATATTAAGTTTACAATTTATTTATTACCATGCAGAATAGGAGTTGAAATATGACCTTGTATTAGTTTGTTAAATCCAGGTGATATTTTCAAGAAATAGTTTGTTTTGCAGGATTTCTTCTAATGTACTTCCTTCTTTCTCTGTTATGTATAAGCCCCAGAGTCTATAAGGACTCCTAGATGTGCTAATTTCTATGAAACACATGGGGTTTTGTGTCTGTAAGAGGTTTCTTACAGCAGTCTTGTTTACAGTTGGTCTTTTCTGCCAGCAATCAAGGTGTTTGAGAACACTAAGGGGAATCTCTTAATTTACTGCTCAGATGCTTTCATTGAATTTATACATACACAGAGATTAAATGCTGACAGTATTTATGGATTAAAATGTAAAGGTGGTTTTCTTTGAAAT
>VYZR01054411.1:46183-77903 GCA_013400675.1 Oxylabes madagascariensis | reverse complement strand
CATGATACACCTTCACACACACACACACACACACACACACACACACACACTCTCTGCAACTAACCCACCTTTCCATGAGACATTAATTTTGCAAAATCACAGAGTTTAGGGAATGTCTTTAGGAAATCCCACATCAGCCCGAACAAGGTTTTTTTGAATTAAGTGCAAAAACTGAAGTTTGAGGCTCAAAACCCCAAATCACCATCATCAACTCACAGAAGCAGACAACCTTAGATGGCTTTTCAACATGCATATCTGACTTCAGAGGAGACAAGTCAAGCAGGTGCCACAAAGTGGCAGATGGGTCTTGGTTTAGAGACATCTCACAACCCTTTCTCAAGGGAGAAGAAATGATAGTCAACACGAGAGACCATCTCTCCAGTGTCCCTTGGCTCTACATCCCCACTCAAAATTCGGTCACCCCTGCAGCATCAGAATTTCTTAACCAAAATAATTGTTTTGTAATTTTCAAAGCAGATGGCATTTCCCTTGGAACAGGACCTGATTTCTTTACATCAAGGATCAGTCAATCAAAGTTGTGCTTGGACAACCCTTACAGAACACAAGAGCCATATTCAGGGCTTGTCCATGTGCAGAGGTTGGATTATTTCTCTACTGAGCAGACAAATCAAAGCCATGCTGAATGACTCTGTGAGCAGTCAAATACAAACTCTGAAAGGGTGTGAAATTGGTACCTATGTGTGGGAAGAGAGAAGCCATCATCTTAATTCACCTCTTAATCTTCTATAATATTTTGTTCCCTTTCTGTTTTCGCCCCCTCTTACATTTCAGCAGTCTTAAACATAATTTACACTCTGAATGCTATTTGTCTGACTTCATACAAGGTGAAATCTTCATATTAAGAAAGCACTCTTGAGCCTAGTGCTGAAAGTTGCTGAACATCTTTCCAATGCTGCAAAGTCTCAGCTTACATTTACTTCAAGATAAGTGGCTGACACCCTGCACATCGTAGGATGTTCTGCTGCTGGGTCTAAGCAAAGAAGAGCTCAGGTAACTATTAAAATCTTAATTTAGCTGTCAGTAGTAATTTAATTTCTGCCTGTCAAAGAGGGTTGGACCCCATGCTGGAGCAGGGGAAGAGTGAGGAGTCCTCCCCCTGAGGAAAAAGGAGCAGCAGAGACAAGGTGTGATGAACTAACTGTAGCCCTCAATCCCCATCCCCTTGCAGCACTGGGGGGAGGACAGGAGGGAATTAGGGAATAAAGTTGAGCCCAGAAAGAAGGGGGGGCAGGGTGTGGAGGGGAAGGTTTTTAGGATCTGCTTTCATTTCTTGTTACTCTACTCTGATTTGATAGTAAATTAAACTAATTTCCCCAAGTGGAGTCTCTTTTGCCCATGATGATCATTAGCAAGTGATTTCTCCCTGCCCTTGACTCATGAGATTTTTGTTTTCTTTTTGCCCCCCTTGCCCAGCTGAGGGGAGCAGTGATAGAGCAGCTTTGGTGGGCACCTGGCATCCAGCTGGGATCAACCTGCCACATGCATCCCAGCTGCCCCTGGTCCTCAAAGCCTTTGCCTGTCCTTCCTGTGCGCCTTCTCTTTGTGCTCTTCTCCTTTCAAAATCTGTATAGTTGGCCCCTTAAGAGCAAGAAGAGATTTATGTATTTGGTACTCAGGAGCAAGCAGTCCGACAGCCATTGCCTCTTGGGGATCCAGACCCTTCCATAGCAATGGCCAAGGCAGTGTGGGGAAGCACAGCTGGGATTCAATACTGGACACCCTCAGGACCACCAATTACTGGGTGCTTATGCTGACAGGAAAAAAAGAGGTCCCCTTGCCTTCAGGAAGAGAATGGCAGCAATTTGATAGCTACCCGAAGTGCAGAGATCAGGAGAGGCATTTTTAAATAGTTTCATCTGTTTTAAAAAATTTAGATATGTCCTGGCCTTTTTCAACTAATTTATTTAATTTTGATCAGACCTTCAACTTTGTTTTAAAGATAATGCCCTAAATTTGTCAAGCGCATAGTTTTGGCAATTATTTATTGCTACAAAGCCCCTGTTTCTATAAGAAAATATTTTTATTACTTTAAAATCTGAATTACATTTCAACCTCACAGGTAGTTGTCTCTGCTGATGTAGTTACATGGGTTTGTGTCTTTTTTCAAGTGAGATAATTTCAGTAATACCTGTGGTCCAATATTACAGCACAGCCCAGAGGTGGTTGCATCAGTGGGGAAATACGTGTGCTCAGGGAGTAGTGGGCCAGGCAAGTGGTGACAGCTCTGCACACCAGCTTGGCCAGTGCCAAAATGTTTATGCAACCACACAGTGATTTTAGTGAGAGGATAGACTGATAGCTATATTCTCTACACTCTTACGATTGCTTTGCACTGAAGCAAATATTAATATAAATGTATGTGCTACTTAGAGCTACATGACTGTGTTGTTTGATAAAATAGAAGACATTGTGGGTTTTACTTCTATTAAAATATTAAATTCAAGCTTCAGAAGCACCAGTTATGGGGGGACTGTTTCTTCCCGACATCCCCCTGCCTGAGTCAGCCTCCACACACTGGTAAAGAATCCCATAAAACTCTGCATGAAGCAGTTTTCAGTTTCACAGAAATATATCAATCTAGAATTCTACAGTGCATAACCTAATGTCTTATTATTATTTACATTTTTATAGAACACATGTACAGATAATATGCATTGAGGTATTCAGGACAAAGAATATGCTTTAAAATTGTAGTAAAAAACCTCCCACAAAACAGTCTGCCCATACTACCTAGGCATTCAAAGCTTAATTATATTCTTAGTCAGTTTTGATTTACATTTAAATTACAAATTACATTTTGCTAACATTAATTTACAATGCTACTTAAAAAATACATATTCTGTGGTACATGAATAATAATTCAAAGCAGTCAGATCTTGTTGGATTGCTATGATCTCCTGATAGCAGGGGGTGAATAATAATATTTCTAGAAATTTTCTCCATTTGAATATAACATTTCTCAATGTATATGCCTTCCACATTTGAATTCAGCCAACCATCCATGGTGCAAACCATTGCCGTAGGATTTATTAGATGACCTGCTTGCACATGCATTTTTTAGAAGACTTCTGCATAGCTATGTGGAAAAATGCTCTAAACCAGTATGCACTTGTTACTGGGCCAGAACAAGGAGCTTTTTATCAATCACTTCATTCGGTGACCCTGTTAAATGCCAAGAACAGAGTAGGAAGCATGGACATCAGTGTGCAGCTGGGAGGTTTTCAAGGAAGCCTCGGAAGTGAGCAGGAGGGTTCATCTGGGCCCCGCAGCAGAAGGATCTCTCCTTTTTTTCCCAGGGAGAGCCTTTTGCTGCTGTCTCAAGGGTTTGCACTCTTCCACAAGTAGCTCATGGTCTCCTGTTGACTACAGACATGTGTTTATGGTGCTCAAGAAGCACATTTTGCTCTGATAGATAATCATTTCCATAAATCTCAGAGAAAATGAGATTTTAAATAGCCTTTAATTAATCCCATTCCAGTGCAACAAGTATCTTCCTTTGGGTAAAAGCCTGAAACCTGATGTTTGCTTCTTATTGAGAATTCCTTTGGCATAATTATTTGCTGCTACTGCTGTACTACCCCCAGAAAAGGCCAACTCTGGATTTTTACTGCATGTAGCCAGTGATGCCTTAAGTTTTAGCTCTCATGTTTTTCAGATTCTGAAGTGCCTAGAGGTGTACTTATGAGACTCATATTAAGTGTTAGTAAGCTCTCTTCACAGGGTAGGTAGGCAAAACAAATCCTTTTCCTCCTGAAGACCAAGGACAACTTTCAGGCCCAAAAGCATAAACAACAGTGGACTGAAGGGAGAAAACAAAAGGATAGGACCTCACAACCTGAAGCTGTTATTGGACAATTAAACCCCAATATGCAAATGGACCAAAACTTCTCAAAGTGTAAGACCTTGTGACCAGTCAGCCATTTTGTGACCATTTTAAGTCTACCTTGGGTGTAGCCCTGGTCAGGCCCTGTCCTGCCCAAGGTATACCCTAAAGGCCTTTCAATAAATATCTGCTTTATTCTCCAGCTCTGTCCAGTCTCTATTTCAGGTCAGCCTTCCCAAGGCATCACCAGGGCTGATCTCATTATTTCACCTGCAGACCATGTCCTGTAGCTCACAACAATAAGCAAGGCTTAAGTCGCTTGGAATGAGAGTTAGGCAGGGTTGTACAGCATTAAATTCCATTTTAAACTGAAGTTTAAAAAAACTTTCAGAAACATCAAAGACTCATTCTCAGTTTTGAACACAAAACACAAAATAAAACAGAAACATAGTCACTCTCACTATGACAGTGACAACTAATGACTAATAGCCATGACTGTTCGTAAAGCTGAATTTATACCTTTGACTTCCCCTTGAAAACTTTTTAGGAGCATGAGTAATATTATTTGACATGTATTTTCCAAGGAAGCTTCTTGCTGGGGTTGGGAAAGAAGTTCCCCTGTAAATGCTGTAACAAACTCACCTGGATTGTATCACACACAGGTGATTACATTTCAGCTCCCTGAGAGAATTTGCTGCAGAAAGGACTCATTCACAACGGCTACTTTAAAACTCTGAGGAAAATGGTCAAAACAGAGGGAACAGTTACTTTAAAAATCCTCTTCCATTGCAATGTGGAACCATTGTTAAAACCAGTGTTAGCAGCTTTACAGAGATACACTATCTTCAACAGCACCTCTGGGAGGAATTTTGCTGAGAAAATGGCTCCAAAATAAAGTGAATGTGGCTGAAATGATGAGAAAGGAGACAGATTTAGGATTTACCTTAATTCTCAAAGATTTTATTTCTTGTTACTCTTCAGGACAAGGACCTGCCAGGGAGGACTCTCTGGCACACTGAAATCCATGTCGTTTGCGGGGCAGAAAGCAGCTCTGGGAGGGGTCCAAACACACCATTTCAGTCTCATTATTGCACAGTTGGTAAATCCTTTCCAATAAGATTGGTGTTGAGCAGCAAAAGGGTATTATTCTGGGGGCAAAAAAAGGAGCATAACTTTGCATATACAGGGAACTGGTCCAAAAATTTACTAAGATGTTTAAATTGGTTAAATCAAGAATCCATATAAATCTTCATTTTTCTATTAAGCAACCACTTTTCCAGTAAGAAATTATCAGTTATCTCTTCAAAATACATTCTACTAGTCAATATATGGTAGGATAGGAATTAAATTCTCTCAAGCACAATAAACTTTGTGGTTGTAGTTCTCAAAATATAATTACTTTTTAAAGCCGTTTTCAGCTACCTAAAGCCCTGATACTAATGGGCTAGTATAGATAAATGATCAGCATCCCATGTTTCAGTATGGATAAAGAACTTCTTTTGGTCCTATTATGGTAGCTAACAATTCTTTGGCTTTGGTCTGCTGGTCAAGGAGGGCTGGGAGGAGGAGCTGAGGTTACTCATCTATCCCTAATGCAGTGCTGCTAATGGTGGTAGAGTGCAACTTGATACTAATGTGAAATCGGGGCAGCATTGGATTAGTTTTGACATTGTCACTGCTGATGGATGCCAGTGCTTCATTGCCCAGGAACAGGCAGCGAACAGCTCCCACGCTTCTGCGTCCCCGAGGAGCACGGAGGGAGATCAGGATCTGCTCTCACTGCTCCACTTGGGTGTCTGCAGGTTGTCCTCCACCCTGTCCCGCCTTGGCAGGGAGCAGCCCCTGGCTCTGTCCCTCACACCAGCCTGATGTGAGCCCAGCACCCATGGCCAGCCAGGCAGTGCCAACACAGAGGTGCCCTCCTTCCTCACTTCTGTCCCTGTCTGTGCCTCTGCAAACTGCAAGAGCTGTCACCCTGTGTGAGTGCCATGAGGATTAACCACCATAACACCTGAAGCTGTCACAAGGGCCATACTGACATTGATAAGAGGATCCATAAATATGAGTCTCCATACACTGCCGTTCAGGTGTGTCTCACAGGTCTGGACCCGGTAAAGTCTCTTCTTTAGTCTCAACCCAGCCAGGAACAAAGACAAGGCAGGATCTCTTCAGGTTTGGACAGGCTGGGGGAAAACTAGAGCATCTTCTTGAAGAGAGCTGGTTCCACCATGTACCCAAACATCACCTCTGTGTGTGCTGTCCACCAAGCAAGACTCCTCCTCTTTATGAGCTGTGTCATTGTACTCACCTTTAATGATTTCCTCCGTTATCCTTTTGGGTGGAGGGGAAAACACTAGGTTGAATAATCAATTGTGTATTTTCCCAGCCTGGGACTTTAAGGAAGAGGAGAGACACCATCCCACCAACTACCTCCCTGCTGGTATCTTCCTATGGCCTTCTCCTGGTGGTGTGGGAGACCAAGAAGCAGTTCCTGGAGCCTTTATCAGCTCATGTGCTAAGATCAGCTGCAGTGGTGACTTCAGTGAGGGATGCACATTCATTCTGAAATGTCATTTTTATTCCTCCCACCAGTTGTGCTTTTATTTACTGTTTGATTTGTAGACATCTTCATTGCTCTCTCCACTGCCACCTGGATGCTGTGCCTCCAGACGTCTGCTGTTTCCAAACTGCGTGCTCAGGGCTGTGGTTTTTAAGAACAAAAGAGAATTTGTAATGGCCAAAATGCATCACATTTGATACCTCCTCGTTTGTTCACCTCCTGACTAGCCCATGGCATGGCTGCTATCCTGCAGTCTCTCTGTCTCTGTCCTACTCCCTTGGAGGTGCCTTTTTTCGGAGCACGCACCTGTCTCCAAAGCAACTAACCACTTTTGCTGGGAGCGAGGCTGCCGCTTGCGGCCGCCTACACAGATACCTCCCATCACGGCTGTTCTGCATCGCCATAGAAACCATCCTCCCTCTGCGGTGCCATCCTGGCTGACCTGCGATTTGCTTTATCAATCTCTGCCATTTATTCCCAGTGTGGATGCCTGTTTCTAATAACAGAAACACCTTGTAGATTATATCTCATGCCGGGACTAAGTTACTTCTCTTTTATCGTTGTGCAAGTGTGGAGGGGTTAGGTTTGGGTTTGGTTTTGTCAATTCTAGCAACAAAAGTAAGTTTTTATCTTACCATCACTTGCCTGAAAAATATTTGTTTCACATTAGGTTTTAACAGCTTAATCCCTCAGGTAGAGACAAGGAGCGGAGGCAACAGCTGGAGGTTGTATTGCTTTTTCTTTCTACCTCTCATGTTTCCGTCAAAGCAAATTAGCGTTCCTGAAACAGGTTATTACTTTTAAAAACCACTCAAGGTTTCCAGAAGTCTGAGAATGACCCCATTAACCACTCCAGAGTGCACTTCCCACCAGCATTGTGAGCAACACAAGTTTGGTTTGTCTGCTGGAGACCTGGAGGAGATCTGGCATGTGCCAGGATCCTTCCCTTACATCCAAACCCTGGGAAGACATCACATTTGGTCCAGACCCTCCCTACACGGAAGGCAAGAGAGGATGTGAGCGGGTGAGAGCTTCCAGGATACTCACTGGATAGTGAAAATGGAATCCCCTCTTTACACTTGAAGGGCACCTACTTGGTATATAGCAATTTATGTGCAAAATACGGTGGCTGGAATTGCATGTCAAACATTGAAGTTGAATTTATGAAAGTTTGTCCCAGCTCTTCTTTTTCTTTCTGCTATATTACTTGACAGACAGATGAGAAAATATAAGGAAACAAGGAGGCAGTATTGCTTACAGAGCCTTTTTAGTATGCACTGCTTTCTCCCTAGGAAAGTATCTTTACACCCTGATCACATCACCTCTCAATCTCTCTTTTTATAATAAACTAAACAGACTGAAGTGTTCATGAATAAGGACTTTTTTCCAAGCCTTCAAATAATTTTACTGGCTCTTCACCTCTTCTGAATATTCAGGATAAATTTTATTCTTTCAGTCTGAGGATCTCTGGGTTTAGATTTTCTTTCTTTCTGTCCCAGTTTGCTAACTCTCAGTCCAAAGGTTCCCACTTTTTCCATGTTGTCTCTCTGATGAAGAGCTTCTTCTGACAATGGGTGAAAATACAGGGCATTGCTTTCGTTTGGAGTGGCCATGTTGATCTTTGCTCTTCCCCTAGTGTGAATCAATCCCCCAGGAGTTCTATTTGCTGAGTGCTCTCCAGTGTGATTTGTGTTCTCTGACTGCATCTCAACAGCCTCTGCTCCTCAAGGGAGGGATGCTAATCCTTGGCAAGAGGTTTCAGAAATCCTGTTCTGCCACTGCTGTGTTCAACAGTGTCCCACCCCATATTGAACTAAACTTTCTCATTGAAATACTGACACACATGAGTTTGTTACCCATTTTGTGCAGGCATTTTTCTATGAAATGGTCACATGAACGATGAACAAAATGGCAGGGATTCCAGCCAAACCCATGTCTGCCTTTAATTCCAATGGGTAGCCAGAGAAATGCTTGGCAGTATTCAACCAGCTCTATTTTTAATATTGTGTTTACATGTGTAATGACCATGTGCACATAATAGCTGTCCCCCTCCCTGCTCCACCCAGTACTTTCCAGTATTGCTCACTATAGCTTCGAGCAGACATGCCTTATGGCCATTCCCGAACTGGCAATGGCATAATCCAGGGAAAGCACCTCAGCTATTACACATGCAAATGCACTCTCTATCAAGAGCATTATTTTAATAGATTTTTCACTGATAGCTTCTCCTCTTTGTCCCTCTCACCATCCCAGAGACCCATTCAGACTGGGATTCAGGGAAGGGGAGACACCAAGAGGGAGGCAGGGATCCAGCAGTTATGTGTTCTACTGCTGCTAGTGCTCCACAAGACCATCACAGCTTGGAGCTTCACAGGAAAGAAAAAAAAGGCAGCCCCCTGGCCACTTCACTCAGCTGTCTTTTCTGTGAGATAAAACACCTGGAATCACAGCTGAGCTGGCCCAAACCCAAGCACAGGGGCCCCGAGTGCTTTAGTGCACCCTTGGTCAAAACCTGCCTTGATTTCTGGCTGCCCAGAGCAGCAGTCAGCTGTCAGCAGCAGTGGCCAGCTTGTACAGCCAGCCTCCCCTCCCAGCTATTTCCAGCTCTGCAGCATCTTTTCAGACCTGCTCCTGCAGCAATCTTGTTGATGCAGCTTTCATCATGAACACAATATGAGCTCCCTTAGCAGAAGCAGAAAATTATATGTGAGTGCTGGTCAAAGCTGTGAGAACATGTGCAGTGCAGAGCTTCCATGCAAAAGCACTGGAGCATGATGAAAAGGAGGATTTAGCATCACAGAGGGCATCTGTAGCGACAACGCTTTCCCACCCTGTACCTTCAGATTTTGCTGGGAATATTATTCATTAAACTGTGGTCAGTGCAGGAAATCAGCTTGGGACATCTTAATAGAATAGCAATCAATTACTGTGCTTGCTTTTTTATGAGTTCTCCTCAGATCCAGGCAAATAGAGTGGCCACTTGGCTCCTCATGGCAGCAAGTGCAAAGTGCAGGGTCAGGATTCACTTTATATTTGGTTTGCTATCAGAGCTAGAGAAGCTGAAGGTGCAACAGTGCCACTGAGCTGGGCTGCAGGGGTGGGGAAGGCAACGGGGTCTCACACCTTGCAGTTTGGGCACATTGCTTCTCTGACATGTGTGTGACATGTACCAATCCTGCACGGCACTTGCACATCACAAACACCCCAATTAAATTATAAACTCATCCATTTTCCCTCCAAAAGAGGCATGTCCTTTGCTGTGACCCATACTGCTATCCATGTAGCCATAAACACACAGCACCCCAATGCTGCACTATCCTACAGTAAAGTAAGCAATGAGGACTAAAATCAGTTTTAAATCCTCAATGTGTTATTCTCGTCCTTATGTATTATTAAACTGTGCTCTAATTCCCCAACACAGCAGGATGAAAATGAGTAGGAGTTGGTGACAACCTGCAGCCAACTTTTGTGTTTATATTACCCGGAAGAAGATAAATATCTTGGCCATTTGTCTGAATTAAAAATTGGTTTTGCTTTGCTTGCTGACCTGGGATAATATGATCGAAGAATGAAGCAGTGGAGTAAGAAGCACCAAACTGTTAGTCCCATAGCCATAGGAGAGCTTCTCCATTATCTTGTTGTGCAGTGCCTGGCTGTGAGGATCACTGGCCTGTGGGCACAACAGCAACACAGATCTTCCTCAGCATTGCAGTGATGGGAAATGGCATGTGAGGAAAGAGAACAAGCAAACAGCTAAAGTGACCACACTCATTGTGTTTGCCATGGCCCAGGGCTGCTGTCTTCCACCTGTTGGCCATGCATTTGTAATAGGATTGCTCTGGGACATGTCTCTTTAGGGAATGAAGTCCAATTTCCATAACAAATTCAGCCCTTGAGAAGCATGATCTACAGCACTCTGTGGATAATAGCTCTCTCACTGACCAGTTTTGCTATTCACAGCCCTATTTTATCACTAGAGGGCTGATAGAGATGTCAATTTTTATCTATAATTTTTATCTGTTCTGCATTGCCCATGAAAAACTCTGTTTATCTCATATTCCTCTCTCCAAACACTTCTTCACAGAATGAGACATTGTGTGAGTGGACTCACTCATGTAACCAGTGTTACTGGAGAGGGACAGAAGGCTTTGCAGTCTTTCTGGAAGCAAATGGAAAGATGACATGGCACCTGTCTACTACCAAACCACTGCTCCTGAGCACTTCCAAGGAGCTGCCTCACCAGAGTAAGACCAGAACTGTGAAGTGCCAAGAGACATTGCTGACTCCATGATTTTCTAGACATTTTTGCAGTTAACTTTTGTTGTTGTGTCACTGAAGGTATTCAAGAACATTTTGATGTTGCTTAACTTGTTATTAAACTCCCAGGGCAGGGTACAGGAAATGAAGATGGCAATCACCCACTATTTAATTACACTATCCATTAGTTAATCCTTTTCTTCTCATGCCCAGAAAGGCTTCACCCAAGATGAGTTCCTGCTCCACACCTCCATGGAAATGTGAAAGGGGCCAACAGCTTGAGCAGCTCCAGCCATCTGCAAGTGGACCCCAGCAAACAACCTCCAGCTGCACTACCTGGTCCTCAGCAATGCAAAGCTCATTCCTTCCTGTATCAGCTCATCCCTCACCTCTGCAAGGATGCAGAGAGACCTTGGGGGTTCAAGCAGAGCACATGTGGAGTAGAGTGAGAAACCCCAGGGGTTTCCACTCTTTGAGGAGATCACCTGTAGTTTATTCATGCAAGAGAGTTTGTGCTGGTTTGTGTACCAGCAGGAGATGCTGCAGTGTTTCACACTGGGGAAAAAAAAAACCCTGTCCTTTTTTCTTCTGAATTGAGAAATAGCCTTTGGAAAGGCTATTCCTTCCCTTACAACTCTGAAATACTAACAAGGCTGCATTTTTGTGAGCGAACAACAAGATGTGCCTCATTGCAAGGAGCATGGAAGAGGAGCATGAGTCAGGAGACCTGGACCAGATCCTTTCATGTTCTGGACTCCGAGGGTCTGGGAGAGCTCAGCAGCTTTCCACATTTCCCCAACTCCAGTGCTACCATGGCTTGCCCAGCTCTCTGAGTGGAAGCTGGGGAAACCATAAGATGCTTTTTAGGTGGAGGAAGTCCAGTAACCTGCAAAATTATGAATAACTTTGTGCTTCCCAAGGCACAAAACCAGTTGAGAGGGGAGAAAGAAATCCAGCTCTAAATCTTTTCCATATTAAAATAAAAGCTCTTCAGGTTCCTCTTCACATATTCATGTAAGGCAAAATGCACATCCTAATTTCAGCCATCAAAATTGTGGGTACCTCATCTAAATACTTTTGAAGAGGGAAAAACAGGACAATGACATTAGCTATGATTTAAGAATATAAATTAACATGTGGGCACTCTGGACTGTGAAGGCTTTGGGTCTGTTGCCACAACCCACGGGAGCAGGGAGATTATTGTGCATCTGGGAAAACAGTATCATTTCAAACCAATGTACTGTTGGTCAAAATGAGTACTGCCAAAGCAGTGTTGTCTAAATTGTTAAGAATTTATTTTTGCTTTTTGCACTAAAAATTTTGAAAGAAAATCCTGACTTTGCTCCATGACAGAGGCTCCTAAAGATACAGATTTGCTCTCTCTTTTGTGGCCTTCACCATGCAAACTGTCTAACTGAAAGGACTATTATGAAGAAAGGCAACAGAATTATATAGACAGAGAAAAGGCATCCTCTGCATTGTAAAGGATATATCATTTGCAGCCCAATATAAATATCTTTTTGTAAGCCTTCAGAGCCAAAACCAATTAAATTCAAACTTTTTTTCCATCAATATAAAGTCCCACTTTCTTAGCAAATAAAACCTCTAAGAGCATCTTCTTAACCATTGTAACATTGCTAGATGAAAAGCTGCTTCTTTTCCCGCCCTTGTGTTTTCTCTTGTGTTAGATTAAGCATTTCACAACAATTTACAATATAATTAAAATTTAGAGTCCTCAGGCTGGGATGGAATAATTATAATTACTCATTGTGAAAATGGGTGTGGAAAAAGTCTTATGACCTGTTCCTAATAATCCAACTCACACTTCATTATAGTACATGCAATACTTAATTTGTGGGACCAGTGTAATTGTATTTGCATCTGTGCTATCCGTGATGGTGTGAGGAAAGCAAGCAGCCTGTTAGCGCGGTGACCATCACCATGCTTCCCAGCCTCCTGGCCGCATTGAAATCGCCAGCAAAGCAAAATAAATTGCTTTTCCTTAGCAGGAACAACACTCTGGTCTCACCCTCCAAACAGAGAATTTCCTGCTCCTGCTGCTCTGACTCAGCAGCTTGCTCTGAGCAACAGGAAGAAAACAAAGAGGAAGAGGTCAGGGAGGAAGGCAGAGGTGGGAGCCCGGGGCTCACTCATCCTCTCCCGCTGTCCTCCTGCCGCAGCCGCGCACGTCCCGCAGCTCTGGCGCTTTGGGGCTGGTCCTGGTGCCGGTAATCCATAACCCTGGTGTGCTTTCCCCGTGCAGACACAGCGCTCCCTGCCTCCAGCCTCTTCCCAGCTCCACCTGCAGAGTCAGTACTGGAAGGGTCCGTACTACACACAAATTTTTTAGGGGTGGATGGAAAGACCCTGTGTCATTTTAGCAACTGGTGTGCACCATCCACAGCCATGGAAGTAGAGGGCACTGGGAATTCAGCGTGACTCCTGTAAGCCCATCTCCTTCCCACTGACACTTTAAACCTCCTCATTAAGACAGATAAAAGGATAGCACTAGAGGCATGCAAGGGAGGAGTAACGCGAAGCTGTGGCAATTCCCTTCCCTCTGCATCCACAACAGCCATGCAAGCCCAGCCTGCAAATAGTAAGGCAATGAATCACCCTGCTACTCTGAATGTGGCTCTTATTGCTTTTATGCTGATGCCACGGATGTCAGTGAGGCTGCTCCTGATTTACTACAGCAGTCTGGGATGAACAGGAGCGTGCGAGGCTCATGAAGCAGAGCAGTGTGACTGCAGCACAGCCTCCTGAAAAGCAAGACATGGAGACAAAGATGTGACTTGGGAGCAGCACAGCAGAGCCCCCAAAGTCTCGGTCAGCACTGGACAGAAGCTGGACCAGAACAAACAAGTCTGAGTGGAGATCACGTGCTATTATATTGCTTACTTAAATGCTGATTAAATATTACCTTTTCAATTTGTGTTTACCTGAGGAATCGGATGTATGCACTGCTGGTGGTATTCAAAGGCTACCTGCATGTTGCTCTGCAGCTCATGATGACAGGCTTCCCGGTGGAATGCTGGCACTCAGTACCAGCAACACAGCATTGGTAGGTCTCACACCGAAACCTTCCCTCCTGAGCATCTAACATGGACAGTTATGTACGGACTGACTCCTGAAAAACAAATAAGAAGGGAAGGGAATTAAGTCTTCTCAGTTTTTCTGCAGTTGAGTTAGTAACTCCCAGGGTGAGAAACCCAGGCACCAATCTCTGGCTCTCTGCAGTGAGAGCAGGGCTGCCCCTGCAGACAGGCACCATAAGGCTGGTTTGCCCCACAGCTCCTCTACTAATTGAACTACCCGGATGAATATCCTTAAATAGCAGTCCCAGCTTTCGCCCCAAGGCTCTAGAAATGCTGTCTCAGTGCTGGTACATTAACCAGGGCTGGGACCCCAGCCCAGATACTCACAGGCAGGTGTCCACACACGGGCATGCTCAGGGCCAGGAGCCACAGTGCCTCGGAGGCAGCCTGGAGGGACCACCTTGTCCTTGAGATGTGAATCCTGCCCCCAAGCCGGGGCCCCGTGGTGCAGGGTGGTGGTGAGGATGAAGGCTTTTGCAGAGCCGGGATAGGACACAATGCCAACATACCTCAGAATTCAAACTGCAAGCCACCTCCCCCTAGCTGGGAAGGCAGAAGTACCCCACAAATCACCACTCAGGGAGCCCCGGGGCTGCAGGGCTTGCCTGTGGCAGAGCCCTGTGGGGAAGTCCAGCAGCTGCCCCCAACACTCTGCACAGCCCTCATCTGTAGCTGCTGACGGCTGCAACCCAAAAGCATTCATCATTTAAAAACCCAATTCTATGTATATTTAGCTACCTAGATAGATTATGTGAGCCAGTATGATTGGCATCATTAACCCACGATGTCATCATCTACTGCACCAACCCCTATCTGCCATATCCCTCCCAGTCCAGGACTTTGCTCTTGGAAAGTTCTGTGCCTAATACAGGGCATTTGCCCATGCAATAAGGAAAGAGCATTGTAAATTTGTTTCCCTAATTTTCCCTTTTTTTGATTAGCAGCCCCATGTAATGAGCTACAACAGGTTAATTGTATCTGATGTAAAATTTCCAGGAGTTTCATTTTGCTCTGCAGTGCACATGTGTGACAGATATGAATTGTGTTTAGTACTCACGTGAATACCAGGATAATAACCCAGCTGATCTCACTGCTTAGACTATGAAAATGGGAAAAAAACCCCTTCTTTCTGCATGTATATGGCCATTTCCTGTCATGCCTAGATCCAGCTGTATGCAATCCAAATATATTCTGTGATTAAAAGCACTTTGCTCGGTAATGAATTTGTAGACTTAACACTTGTACTGGGTGCAGAACTGAGCAGCCTGCTTTATTTCACAGGCGGGGTGCTTGGCAGAAGTTTGGCAGCTGCCTCCAGCTGTGGAGCTCTTTCTCTCACCAGGTGCAGATGGCAGCAAATCTCCTTCCTCCATGCTAAAATGTAAATTCCAGCCCTTTCCAAGCTACTGCGCTGGATAATAACCACTCTCTTTCATAATAAAACTCACATACTCTGCCAGGAACATCCTCAAGAAAGAGCAGGGAGAAGGGAAGAGGGAGAGACAGAGGTGTATCCAACCTGTAGCAGACAAGGCAAGGGAGAAAACTTGAGCACTGGTGTAGATCAATTAAAAAATTGCAGTTAAGCAGGGATTGTGGGGGCTGCAGGAATTAGATTAAAGAGGGATTGAGCATCATTTAAGAGGATGCTGTTGATATGCAATGCTTTCATTTTCTGATTTAAATACCACTGTAGCAGCCAGCAAAGCGTGCAAATGCCTTCTAAGTGGGTGGGAGAGGGGTGCAGGGTACAGGATGCAGAGAGCCATGGGGGGCCAACTGCAGGGAGGCTGTTGTGGAGAACATTGATGAAATCTGTGAATCAGTTCAGAGACGGCTTCTATCAATAGCCGTATCATCGACACCCATGTTTGCATCAGGAAAGAAACAGGCAGAAATGCACAGGTTTAACTGTATTTTCCTATATGTTGCTTCTTTGGGAGAAAAACACGTCACCCACTGTACCACCAGGGTCCTTTTCCCTCACACACACACACAGATATATTGTTTCCTAATTGCAAATTGCTCACAAACACGGGGGCACTAAATTTAAGTTGAAGAGATGTTTCTTTGTTTGAAAACAAAACAAACAAAGCAAAATAATTACAGGAGTACTGCAAGTGAATACAATAAAAAGTCAAAATAGAGGCAAAATAACAATTTTCAGTTCTGGAGCTCAAGCATCTCTGCAAAGCTGCATCAGGGTCAGTGCTTCCTCCTTGCCAAAAGGTAAAAAGTGTTCTAATCTGCTCTAGAGCCCCTGGCAGAATTAGGAAAACCTTCTGAATTTCTTGCCTCTGCAGAGCCCACTGCAAAAATTTGAGGTGGGGATGTTGTTTTGAGACAGATTTTCTTCTCAGCATCATACAATACAATTCTTGATTTGCTTAAAGGCTTTCCATGCCAACAGAAAACAGTCAGAGCCAATCCTCAAATCTAACACCAAAAATCCACATCAGGGAAGGCCCATGTGATACATCCCTCAAGCCCACACCAGCTCTTCCACACTGGTTCTTACCTACTGCCAAGACATGTTTTTTCCATTTTCTGCTTGGAGCTGGTGGGAATGCTGTGCAACCTCCCAAGATTTTTAGCAACCACCAACCATAACAGCATTCTAGATGCTGAGAGTTTGGTAAACCACTTTCAGCTTTGAACCCAAACTCTACCCCAAATACGTTTAAAGCCCAAATCCTTATTTTCTCCCTGTAAACACTGAGGTGAGCACTGATTTGGGGGGATGTAGAAAATGACCACCCACTGCCCCTCTGGCTGTTTCCCATGTGTTTCTAATATGTGTCCATGTGTCCCTCACCTTCAGCAGATAGAGCCAGGGAAAGAGGCTGGCTGAGAGAGGTGTGTTGGGAAGCTCACAACAAACTCCTGCTTATGACAGTGCTGTGGCAGAAAAGAAAAAAAATCTGCAGAAAGACAAGCGCATTTTAAGAAACAAGGGCAACATCATAAAAACTATTTCTTGTCCCCAAGCGACCGAGTTAACTGTTGGGTAACTGTTGGGAGTGCAGACAGGAGCTCACATGTTCAGCATGAAGCAGCTACTTGGTGTCTCTGCAGAATAATGGTGCTGGAAAAATCACTGTGGGAAGTCGTGGCTGGCCAGAAATCTGCAGGGGAGGCATGGTCTGACGTGACAGGAGCTGGATGTCTAGGAGCAGCACCACCAGCCAGAAAAGAAAAAGAACTGATTCTAGGAACACTGGATCTGGGTTAAAACTCAGGAAAACTGGGTCTAGCTGTAAGGACTTGCTCCTGCAGGTTGGGGTGCTTTGGTGTTCAGGCCTCTTCTCTGGGAGCTCAGGAGTGGCAGCTCTGGGGACCCTGGGCTATGACCCCCTCATACCAGCCCGATGCTGGAGATTTAGGAAATAAGGAAGTAATAACAGCAGGTGTGGGAAACATCCTACTGAACACAGAGCACTGGCAGTGCTGGCTAGCAGATCCCTCTCAGGACACTCAGTTGATGCTTGGTTAACCAAAGGGGTGCTCACAGCAGAGGCACAGGGCTGAGAGCTGTACAGCAAGAATTGTTCTGGTCCAGCTTGTAACTGAGTTTGTATAGACCAAAACATTTGTTTTCCTTGTAAGTTCCTCAGTCCAGGATCAGACACTCCAGGTTAATTTTGCTCACAGACCATTTTGGTTTTAGGTCTTCTAAAAATTTCTTCACTAACACATGCCTTTTCAATTTATTTATTTCCTTGATTTTCTTAACAGCTACCAAGAGGTTATATTTAAACCTCATGTACGGTATTAACTCTTTGTCAATATTTAAATTCTTATGGGACCTATGTGGTCTTGAAAATGAAAGATTAGGTTAATTGTTGGACCAATTCAACAAAGCAGAGCAGCATCCCTGTGATCTAAACTCAAGCCTGTGTTATCTAACAGGGAGGATGTTTTTTGCTTGTGTCACCTAGACAACTTTCCCTCACACATCATGACCGAGCCCCCTGGCATCAGTGCGGGTGCAGTCTCTGTGATTCCCTTGTTTGCCTGTCACTACCCTCTGGATCGCTGCCTTCATCAAGGCAGGCATGAGTCCTGATCCTTAAATGTTGCCTCTGACTCAGCATCGATCCCACGACTAGTGCTTGGGAGAGGAGCACCTTGAGCCATTCCCTTCATGTCAGTGATTCCCAGATGACTCACAAGTGGCGTGAGCTGGCACAGCTCTGTAGGAAACTTTTGGGGAGTGGTAGGGTCCTGCCCACTCCTGCACAACCCACTCCCATGCCCAGCTATGTGGGTTGTGCAGAGCAAGAGCTAAAGTCACTCCTGAGTAGTGCAGGTCAGCCAGCAGCCCCTAGGCAGCCATCTGGGGTCCTAGGGGAAAGCTGAGTGTGGGTCCTCCCTGATAGGATCTCCTCTGATACTTGGCTCTCTTTGACTGGAAGTGGTCTCTGTGAAGTGGAAGAGGTCTTTATTGCTTTTTCAAGATCCACAGAATAGTCCAGTCACCTTCAAAAGTTCAAGGGGAGAAAGCTCCTTGAATGAGTGGAGGGAAAAGTGAAAAAAAATCATGGTAGCAAAAATGATGAAGGCAGACTGAGAGGGATGCACAGAATGCAGGTAGGGGATTCAGACAGCCCAGTGCATGTGCAACAGCTGCCTGTCATATAAGTATCAGCACATGCACCTGCACACCACCTCTGTAGCAAGAGAAACATAAACCAAAATCACAGAATCATAGAATTGTTCAGACTGGAAAATACCTCCAAGTCCAACCATTAACCCAGCACCACCACCACGTTTACCATTAAACTGTCCTCAAGGACCACATCCACACACTTTTTCAACACTTTCAGGGATGGTGACTCCACTACTGTCCTGGACAGCCTGTTCCAATGCTTTGCAACTCCTTCAGTGAAGAAAGTTTTCCTAATATCCAAACTAAACCTCTGGCACAACTTCAGGCCATTTCCTCTCACCTGGTCTCTCGCTACTTGTAAGAACAGATTGACCTCCACCTGGCCACAACCTCCTTTCAGGGAGTTGTAGAGAGTAATAAGGTCTCCCTTGATCCTTCTTTTCTCCAGGCTAAACAACCCCAGTTCCTGCAGCTGTACCTTGTAAGAGATCTTTTCTAGACCCTGCACCAGCTCTGTTGCTCCTCTCTGCACTCACTCCAGCACCTCAGAGTCCTTTTGCAGTGAGGGGTACAGAACGGGACACAGGTGCAGCCTCACCAGTGCTGAGTACAGGGGGACAATCACTGCCCTGGCTTTGCTGGCCACACTACTTCTGATACAGGCAAGGATGTCAAACGTAAAAGAAGAGAAAACAGAAAAAAATTGCCTTGCCTCTTTATTTTTCTGCTCATTTCTGAAGATGACACCTGATCTACTATATTTTCTATCAATCAAAATTCCTATGCCCCTCAAATTACAGGAAATAGTTTGCTGGGAAGCACTGGCAGGAGCCAACCTGGAGCTTGTCCTTAAACTCTTCATCAAAAGAACATGATAGCTACTGCTCCTTGGTTACCAAGGGCTGCAAAAGGGATATGGATGGGGAGTGGTTTTTCACACACTGAGACTCTGAGGAAATCTCTGCTCAGTCGTCTGCCTCAGTGCACTGACGATCCCTCCCCTCCTGTCAGTGCCCTGCTGTTCCTGTGAGCTCTCCTCACAGCTGTCGGCTCCAGCCGTGTCTGTCAGCCGGGGCAGCGCGGTGCTGCACCCGCTCATCCAGCTGTGCTCGTGGCTGGGCTTGCTCAGCTCTCTCCTCATCCACAGCTGCTCATCCCGGCGTGGGCATTGCTTTGCACTTGCAGGGGTTTACTTTGCTTGCCATGGCTCAGGGAGCCCTAAGGATTGGCATTTTGCTCTGCATTGCGCTGCTACCATCAAGTCGGGCTCTGACAGACAGCACTGGCAAAACTTGCGCTGCTGCTGGTGCAGCACCCACTCTCACTCTTCTGTATTGTTATTACAGTAAATAACCAGAGACACCATAATTTCTCTTCAGTGGCTTTAGGCTACAGCCTTTTGTCCCAGTAGACCTTGCCAACTGGCAGCCAGCAACTGGTGGCAGGTTGAGCTACCCTTTAATTTGGCTGGAGATGCCAAGGGGTAAGGTGAGTTTTTGAGGAGTTCAGAGCTGAGAGCACAGCTTGACACAATAATGCCATCCAGTACGGGGCAGGCTGGCAAGCCAGACCGTGGACACCCCAAAAGCCCCAGAGCAGTGCTGACTAGAGCATGTCCCTGCTGCAGCACAGGGGCAGGGGCTTTGACCTCCTCCCGTGGTGGTAGGAGGACACTGCCAGGACTGAGCTGTTTCCCACTGAATGCAGAGCAGCACAAACTGCCAAATGGCCACCTGAAGCTATTTATGAAAACACTGAGTGAAAGACATAAATGGTTCCTTTAACCAGACCTGCCTTAACAAGCGATGTGAACTCTGCGTGGCAATGAGGGAAGCAAACCCCACTAATGTTTTGCTTGCTGGGGATGTGCAGGACTCTCCTGTCTGGAGCGGGGTTGTCCTGCACAGTATTCCTCCACATACCATGAGGTTCCTCACAAAGGCAGGGGCTGCCCAAATTGGGACCCTGGGCTCTGGGGAGAGCCTCTGCAGGTTTGCTGATGCGTGAAGCACACGTGGGGTGTCTGGCAGCACTTTAGCCATGTGTTGCACTGCAGCAAGTAACGTGGAGTTGATGTGCAGGGATTGTAATGCCTTGGGAGGCTTGGGAAAAAGTCTCCCCCCTGTTTCAATGATGGCATCTGGGAGAAATGATGATGTGTGTGCTCTCCATCCACTCCCCATCAAATGCTGTCAAAACTTCTGCCTGCGCATCCCTGTTCTTCCACGTCCATCCTCCACCACAACCCACTGGCAACCAACCTTTGTCACAAGTGGACTTGTGCTTTTTCTTCTTTTTAAGTGTGAAGCTATTGACAACCATTTTTCTGTCTGAAAGGCAAATGGTGACTCACAGCCCTTCCCACCTCTGCATCCAGGAGAGAGCTGCCCTCCCTTGGAGTGGCATTCTGCAAACAAACCAGGGGGGATAGGGAGAGACCCCACCATTCTATGAGCACATTCTCTCCCCAGGAGATTTAAGGCTTCCAGCATTTTTAGAAAAATGAGCATTTTTATTAGCAAATTCTCTTGTCCTGGAAGCAACTCTTTTCATTTGTATCTTCACAGTCATCAGCAAAGTCCCTGACATGCAAAACTATCATAAACTGTGCTAAGCTCCATGGTGCCCTGGGCCTTCCCAGCCCATGCTGCACCAGAGCTGCAGCTTCCACTTTTCTTTCCCCTTCCTCCTTCTTGATTTTCAGTCTGAAACCAGTCCTACACTTGGTTTACAGATAAGCAGAGACTTTCCCCGGGTGGAAAGGAGGGAAAGGCACATCTGGGCTCAGGATGGGGAAGTCTTCATAAGTTGTGTAAATCAGGGAGGGAGAAACAGGCAAATTTGCATCAGACCACATTCCTACTGAAAAAGGTAAAATGTGTGAGGACACATAGCCCAAATGATGCCATAAGAGAGCTGGATCCTGTGTGGGGAGAAGAGGCACCAGAGAATGGTTGACATGGCCAGCTAAGGCCATCTAAAAGGCTGACATTTAATTTCATTTTTATATTTCTGTGTTACTGCCTGCCTTTGTTTCCTTTCTGCCTTTCAAAATCAAAGTGCCAATCATTTCCTGCTGTATTAGCCCTCATTAGAGCACTGGAAGCACCACAACAGCAAGCTGTCCTACCATGTTGCCCTGGCAGAGACGAGTCTCCTGGCCAGAGAAAACCAAAGGAACATTTGCTTTGTGCCATTGAGATACCCCAGAAAAAGGGAAATGTGAGTGAACCCGCACTTCTTCCACTTACACACTGCCTTCCTGCAGCTCCTCAGGAGAGAGGAAGGCACCTTCTGCATTCACCTGCTGAGTTTTTGAGGGAGACAGAGCAACTTTGATCCCAGATCTCCGTGGCTGTCATTTCACACCTCCTGGTGCTTGCTGCTGAGAGAAGGACTGAAGCAACTGCCTTTTCCCAGTCACTGCACCAGGGCACCTTAGGTGCTTAGAAAGCACCAAGGACTGAGCTCTGGAAGTGCCTGTTGAGTCCTGTGTCTTCCTGGCCTCTTGGTTAAATCTGAGGCAAGGAATCTTCTAAAGGATTTATGTTGCATTTTGTGCTTTTATATATTACAAATTGCACGTTTTGTGACAGTCGTTAGCATGTCAGATTGCTTTTCCAAATAATTATGCATGATACACTCCCTCAGCCAGCCCTCTGGTGACTCACCAGGAGGTAAAGCTTTGAATAGGAGGAAAAAACCCTCAGACACATTTCTATGGGCTCTGTGCAGCCACCAAACAAACATCAAGTCTAGCCTTTTTGTTCTGCTGTCTGGCTTCTGAATCCCACATCAGATGGAAGGAAGGGAGTTTTGTGAAGAAGAAAGCCTGCAGAAGTTAGTCTGCTTTGGAGAGAAGTGGGGATTTTAGTGGTTTTGGTGCTTTGCTTTGTTTTTCTGAACCACCAGGTCCACCAAAATGACCCACAGAGAAGGAAAATAATCTTCTCCAATGTTGGGCAAAACTTTACAGCTGGGTTCGTGGGATAATGTTGTGTACTGGGGATGGCCCTCGTGAAAAAGAGCATCAGAAATGGTGACTGTCCCCCCTCCCCACGCCTCTCCCGTGCTGTGGCTGAGGGGCTGGGAAGAGACAGAGGCCAGTGAGGACTGGGGTGTCCCAGCTGTGCTGCTGAAGCTGGGAATAGGGATGGCACCAGCTTGCAGCAGGGGAGTGCCCCCAGCTACCTGTCTTTTGTTCTCAGGGAGCCTGGCTGGGGAGCAGTGGAGTTCAAGTTTAATTAAGCAGTGCCTCAGAGAAAAAAGACCCATGTAGAAACTTGCCATCAGATGTGATTTCACAGGAGCCCAAGACCATGATCTCTTTTTAAGCATCTTTATTTTTGCCTGGCTAATGAGCATTATTTCTCACAGAAAAGCAGATTCCCAATGGGAAGGATTGCAGTATAATCCCTTTGCTCTGGCAGCAGTGCTGCAAAGGGGGATGGCAGAGGCTCAGGCATGCAGATCCAGCAGGTCACATCCTGCCTTGGGGTCATGAAGCCCGATGGCCTTTCCAACCCATCCTTCTCTCACAGGGTGAGGTCTGGGCCATCAAGCCCCAGCCCACAGAGCCACAACATGCCCAGAAACATCCCCTGTCTGTCCTGTGTCCCCATTGCCCACCAGAGCCCAGGAGCTGAGTACTGGAGAATGTGTTCACCAGGTGTGGCAGCTGGGCTAGGAGGGCCTGCAGGTAGAGTGACAGATTTCCATAGGAAACCAGAGCAACAAATTGTTAGGAAAGTAAACAATCCAAAACAAATCCTTCTCCTTTGTTCAGTAATGGCACACAGGCACAGGGCAACAGTGGGGCCAAATCTGTGCAAGTTGTTTGGATGCATGAATCCCTTTTCTTACTAATGGGAGCAAAGTGACTAATGGCTTTGAAAATGTGAGCTATGATACGTCTGGTTACAAGACCCCATTCCCCTGATCAACAGGAAAATCCAGTCTAGAGACTCTAATGTGGGAGGATCAGGAGCCAACTGAGATACAGGAGACTGGGAAAAATGCAGGACTTGGGAGAAAAAAAAATCCTGTTTAATTCATTTATTTATCTTATATGGAAAACTGTATACTTGGAGAAGAAGTGTAGAAGAAACATTCTTGTAAATTAATTTTGCTCAGAGTGAACAATGAAGGTTAGAGAAATGTTTAACATGACATGACTTCTGCCATTCTCAGCTCTTCAAAATGCTTTCAATAACTAAAATATTTCAAATGAAGGTCTTCTATTTCAAAACTGCATGGTATCGAGCAGTTAAAATGCTTACAGACTCCCAGCTTCAATAACTAATTTAATGATGGTCTTGGCTGCTGTTGTGTCAGCTGCCTCACAGAGACTATGGAGAGAGAGAAAAAATGTTAATTTTTCAAGCTTTTGCTCTATTCTCTTAAATCTGTTGATGTTGATGTCTTGTGGTAGGATAAAGCCTTCTTTCTTGCTTAAAAAACAGCTAGATGGCTCCTTTTAATTTTTCAGCATTTTATTTTCCTTAAGTTAGAAATATATTAGTAGGCACCACATGTACAAGTAAGTACCTCAGCATACAGTGGTCATATCTCTCATTGTTTGAAAATAAAAAACTGAAACTCAGCTTTGTAAATGTATCCATCAGCTCCTTTGTTGAGCTAACTGCATAAATCATAATTTCACCCTAAAGAATTAAACCCCCAATCATTCTGGTAAGAAGTGTAACCACAGAAATTATTTGAATTTCCTAAATTTGGTGGGGTTTTTTATTTTCCTCCTTAAGCCTTCAAAACTTCCAGAGATTTTCTGCCTCTAGGCAGAACAAGATTTTCCTGTCAGACCCCTGGCATCACATATTCACACATGGCAGTTGTCTTTAGCCCTGACGTCCTCAAACCAGCCCTGCTCCTGAAGCCAGGTGAATATTTTGTCTGGTTGTCTTCCTGGAGCACCCTCTTACCCCAGGGCCTCCTCTCACCCCTGCCCACCTCGACCACCACCCCCCTCCATCCCCAGGCACTTTGGGAAGGAGTTTGGTGTCAGCAGAGGATGCTGGCTGCCCTCCTCTCCTGTGAAATCCAGCTGGAAAGCAGGACCCAGAGACCTGCTGAGAAATGCCAGGTTTTGTGGAGGGTTAAGAGGGGCTTGCTTCCTCCAAGCAGATGTACTGCTTGGATAAAAACCAGTCACCCTGTGCAGCTATTTTGCAAAATTTTAGTTGAAGAGACTGTATTGCAGTGAATGCTGTGCCTTCCCCAGAAAAGGATTGGAAAGTCATCCTCGTTTCCATGGATACCCTGTAACAGGACTGAAAACAAAGCTGAAGCTGTACTTTTGGATATGGCTCCCTGAGCCTCCCTCTCTGTCCTTATGCACAGGGAAGGGACAAACAGCCTCTGCAGCATGAGGGGGTCATGTCCACGCAAAAATATCCACATTTGTGGCTGAGGAGGACTGCAAACTTTGTCAAGGCATCTGCTTTTTGTATGGAAACCCCAAGGAGGCTGAACAGTGCAGGGCTGTTTCTCCCCTCCAAATTAAATCTATTCGAGTCCATGTTTTATAGATGACCTTGAGGAGCTATTTGATCAAATAGATTTTATTTCATCTCTCCATAAATGTCAGCATTATGTGGCATGTTGAAAAAAACCACAATAAACGTAAAGAAAATAGATAATACTTTGTGGGCATGACATAAGCAGTGATATTCCCTCTGTTGCCAGTGACATAGATCTGCAGCAGTTGGGCTCTGTGTCACCCATCACCGTGGCACCAGCCGTGGTGAATCACATCTGCTACACTGCTGCAGGCACAACCACATGGCCTCAAAGCACTTGTGAGTCCAGCTCAGTTCTGAGCTTCTCCTTCCACCAGAGGTGCACTCCTTACCCACTGGAAAGGGCTGACGTCCAGCATTCCCTGCTTTACACACCTTTGTGCTTGCTCTCTTGCAGTTCCTGAGCTCAATGCCCCCTTTTAAGAAGCTGTACTTTGCTCTATGCCAGGCTGCTTGCTGCTCTCTTTCTTGTACTTCAAGAAGGTGCAGAAGATCAAGGTGTTCACCTGACTTGCTGCAACCTTGATGCTGATGAGTCCAGCTAAGAGAGGGTCAGATATTTTATTCTTCAGTGGCCTCATGAAGATGTCATCCCAGAAATATTCCTTGCAGCAGTGCTGCAAACCATTTCCCAGACAGTCACATGGCATTATTCATCAATCTATCTCTCATGGAAGTGTTCAGAGAGCTGTAGAAGTCCAGGACTCTGTTGTGCCTGCTGCTGGCCAGGGCAGAGCTAAACCTGCTGGCTCTTGACTCTTAGCACATGCTGGGCAACTCCACTGCCTTCCCAGTACTGCTGTTCCTTGTCTTGGTCATCTGTGATGTTATTTGGAAAACAAAATGAGAAAAGAAGAGGTATACTAATGTTAAAAAAAAGAGAGATGTGAATATTGATGATATGCAAGTACTTAAATAAGGCTTGGAAGAAGCTTTTTTGTTGTAAGGAGCTTTGATTATTCTGGTGGGAAGAACCTTTGTGTGGATGTAGAAGGACCTGGTGGAGGTTGAGCCCTGGTTCCAGCCAGGGTTTCTGTTCCAAGCTTGGCAGCCCGCCCTAGGGCTCATCAGCCTCAGAGTTTCAGTCTGAAAATCCTTTGGGAAATGGGAAGCACAGCAAGGACCAGACCCCACAGCACAACCACCACACTGCTTTACCCCAGCGTTGCATCTGGGCTTGCAGGAGATCAAAACGCTTAACGAGCGGAAGTCAGCACGAGGGAGGGAGACAGAGAGTTAACTGAATATTCAAGATAACAAGTGTAAAGTGTGGCTTGCCGAGATTTTCTTTCAATATTATTATCTACTGTCATTTAGTAATTGTATGTACACACACGCACGCATGAAATATAAAGTGGTGGGATGTGGTTTTTGGCATGGGCTTCAACAGATGCATTATGCACGGAGGGAAGAAGCACAAACTTAGCTGTGCAGATCATCCCTCACGAGTGCCAATAAAGTCCTTATACCATGCCATTAAGCATTCACGATGCACCATCTGGACTGCAGGAAAGCTAATTTTGGAAGGTTTTAAACACAGCACTTTATAATCTCTGGTGCATTAGTTACCTAGTTACCTGGAGGGCAGTTTTGCAGGATTCGGAGAGAAATGGTAAAAGGCACAAACAAACTCAATCTGCAACTGGGTGGTTTCAAGTCCTCCATCCTGGACTCATGCAAAACCCCTAAGGTCTCTATTGCTGGAAAGTTGCAGATTGTCCCAGCCCCAGTGGATAAGCTCTCTTTTTCCAGCCAAACTGTGGAATTCCTTTTTTAGTATTTTTTTACATAGAGCTGATGTTGGCCAAATTTTCCTGACCAGTAACTATGGAGATAGAGACCAGAATCCTAAATGACAGAGAGGTGGAGGATGAGGAGAAGGAAGAAGTCATCAAGTGGACAGGGTTGTCTGTGCAATCAGTGTCTCTTAGGACTGGTTTGGGGCAGGCTCCAGAGATTTGCTGGCTGCAGCCCAGTGCTGTAGTCAGCGTTATTTATTCCTCCACTGCCTGGGCAGTGGATCCCACTCTCCCAGCTTGCAGCCTGCACTGCCCCACACAGGCACCGTGGTTCATCCTCTGCCGCCCCTCTGGCTGGAAGGAGACTACTGGGACAGGTGAGCAGCCCGTGTAAATTGGATCTATTCTTCCAACCTGAAAACAGGCATTTTCCTTTCATTCATGTAGTGGTTTCACGTCCCAGGACAGTCCCTCTGAGCACAAGGGAGCACTGCAAGGCACCCCAGTGCTCTGCTTCCCCTCAGGCCACGCAGTCTCATGTCTGCAGGCAGGAGCCCTCCAGCCTTTGCTCTGCTTCTGTAATCAGAAAAGCTCTGGTTAACCCACCTGATTTATCTCTGCTCAGGCCAGGTAGACAAATGCTTTCATTAGGTCCTTGTCTGCAGCTGCTTTTTATACCTAAAGGCATTTGGCTGCTCTTTCTGCTGGCTGGGACCCATTGCTACCTTAGTAAGACCTGCAATTTCATGGAACCTTCCCCCTCCCAGTGATGGTCATTAACACCTGCAGAGCCATAACTGTGCACACATGCACTCACACACCTTTTGGGGACAAAACCACCTGAAAGTATGTATAAAATGGCCATAATGGACGTCTCACATATTAAGTGGGTTTGCTAACCAATAACATTTTGAATAAAAACTTCTTGCATTTGAGGTTAACAAAATTTTCTATATATTTTCACAGAAGTAGAAATAGTTGTCAAGATAAAATGTTATGCCCTTCTCTTTTTCTAACTTCTTTGCAACAGTGTATTTGCCTTTTTTCACTTCACATGTAAGGAAGCTCAAATCTGGCTTTAGCTGAGGAAGGCTTGGGATTTTTATCCAGCTCTCAGCTGTTGTTTTGCACTGACTTCTCCTTGGAAAGACTCGGCAACTCCCTTCCACCTCAGAAACTTCTTGCATTTTTAGGCATAGAAAAACCTTCACAACATGCTTGGCTGCTGTCAGTGCTACAGGATGTGTCCTTTTTGGCACACCAGTGTGAGGCCAGCCGGGAAGTTTTGCCCTCTGTGCTGGTGCAGAGGGCAGGTACATGGAGAACACTCTGTCCCTGAGGTGGGGGTCTAGGGGAGCACCCTACATATCCACAGCCTATCCATGTCCCTGGTTGTCGAGGTGGTATCTCCATTCCAAAAGCTCAGATAGTACAGTGATATGAATCTCTTGAGTGCATATGTGTGGGTAAATATAAAAATAAACTGAAATATGGTTGTCCAAGGTGTGTAAGAAAGCAGCAATAAGAGTGAATAAGTTGTCTCCTATTAGATTTGCTCCGATCCTAGTGTTATGATTGAATCATGGATGAGTCAAAACCAACTGCTCATAAGATGTAAAGTCAACCTTCACCTGTGGATTCCCCTTTTGTCTGCACAGGCACTGATCCCCTCGGCTGGGTACAGTGTTGGAGGAAAACGTGCTGCATCCTTTCTCAGGCACAGAGAGGTCGATGTCCACACTGGAGAAAGCTGGGGGAAAGTCCTGTATTGATGGCTTGTTGGCAACATCATGAGAAATTCCCAATACAGTTAACCAGAAATTTCATTATAGCACCCACACAGGGTTTGAGCAACCAGCCCAGACTGCAAGATGGTCTTCAAGAAAGGAGGTGCTGCTTTATCATTTTAATGATGACAAAGATAACCCCCACTTTCCTCTGCACTAAACCACCATAGTTCCCCTCAACTCTTTTCTACCCGACTCAAAACACACTCACACCCACTCACTCCCTACCCATCACCAATCACAAACCAGCGCACCCATCTCTGTGATTTCCAGATCTGAATATTTTTATGGGTCTCCCTGGTGCTTTCCCTGCTTTTCTCTTCCCCTTGGAAATTGTGAAAGCGGAATCAGAAGCAGGAAACTGTCAATTAGCACGGTTAAAACAATAGCCCAACAAGGCCGTCATCAGCTGGAAATGAGATGCTTCCCACACCAGCAGGTGCAGGCTACTGGGGAGATAAATGTTTGTATCAGTCTTCTCAATGGTAAATTATGTTGATCCTCCATTGGTATGGGCTATAGGGAAGGGTCTCTGCTTTCCTGAGACTTGCTGGAGCCTGTGGTCGTTGGACACCCCACAGGCTCTAATCCCCCAAACCTGCAACTGCAATGTGCTAATGCTATGCCCTAGACCATAAAAAAAAACACCCAGCAGATGATAACCACAGCAGAAAAAGCAGGGAGACATCACACAGAAAGTTTGCCCATAAGGGAAACTTGCAAGGCAGTGTAGGGTTTTTCTAACAAACCTTGATATGGCAAAAGATAGGAGAAAAAGTCTCTTTCTCACTGTTTCAAGAAGTTCTACTGTTAGTTATTTNTCAGAAGCAGGAAACTGTCAATTAGCACGGTTAAAACAATAGCCCAACAAGGCCGTCATCAGCTGGAAATGAGATGCTTCCCACACCAGCAGGTGCAGGCTACTGGGGAGATAAATGTTTGTATCAGTCTTCTCAATGGTAAATTATGTTGATCCTCCATTGGTATGGGCTATAGGGAAGGGTCTCTGCTTTCCTGAGACTTGCTGGAGCCTGTGGTCGTTGGACACCCCACAGGCTCTAATCCTCCAAACCTGCAACTGCAAAAAACCACCCAGCAGATGATAATCACAGCAGAAAAAGCAGGCAGACATCATGCAGAAAGTTTGCCCATGAGGGAAACTTGCAAGGCAGCGTAGGGTTTTTCTAACAAACCTTGGTATGGCAAAAGATGGGAGAAAAAGTCTCTTTCTCACTGTTTCAAGAAGTTCTACTGTTAGTCATTTTGTGTTGGTCCTCCTCCTACCTAAACCTCATCTTGTGCTGAGACAAGGTAGGTATAAACAGCTCTTTCACAGCCAAGGTTTTTCAGTTTTTCCCAGGATGGTCAAACCTCACACAGACAGAGAAGGACCATCTGGGCTTGTCTACATGAGGAGCTGTACTTAACCACATCAGTGCACTGAACAGCACTCATCCTCCAAGCATGGACATGCTTCCCTCAGTGCACTCAAATACTACGATAACATATCAAAAGGGGAATCACTATGCTTCAATAAATTATATCTATATTTTATGTATTGGGTGGGTGGTGGAACCCTCAGCTTCTGCAGTATCTGGAAAAACTTGTGGATGCAAAGTGGAACACAGACTTGGACCAGTTCACAGTGAGATCCCCACATACTGCCCGTGGTGAGAGATACAAATCCCTGTGCCTGTGTTCACATTATCCCCTGTCTTGTGATTGGGGGGCTGCATTTCACATTCACCTTGCTCCAGTGACAGCCCTCCTTTGCTTTCATCACCTGGGGCTGCAGGGATGGGGGGAAACAAATGATGTTCAGAGTATAATAAAAGGCTCAGGAGATGCTGGAGCAGCAGCTGACCAAGTCTGCAATGTTCAGAAAGTGACCTTGCANGTATAAAAGAGAGAGACATCTCAAAAATAAAGAGTCATTTTTATAACCTTCTAACCGAGAGTCTGTGTTGCTGTTTAGTGTACAACAACAATATACTGTGACCAGGGTTATTTAATATCTGCATTAATAACGTAGATGAAGGGCNCGTAGGGTTTTTCTAACAAACCTTGGTATGGCAAAAGATGGGAGAAAAAGTCTCTTTCTCACTGTTTCAAGAAGTTCTACTGTTAGTCATTTTGTGTTGGTCCTCCTCCTACCTAAACCTCATCTTGTGCTGAGACAAGGTAGGTATAAACAGCTCTTTCACAGCCAAGGTTTTTCAGTTTTTCCCAGGATGGTCAAACCTCACACAGACAGAGAAGGACCATCTGGGCTTGTCTACATGAGGAGCTGTACTTAACCACATCAGTGCACTGAACAGCACTCATCCTCCAAGCATGGACATGCTTCCCTCAGTGCACTCAAATACTACGATAACATATCAAAAGGGGAATCACTATGCTTCAATAAATTATATCTATATTTTATGTATTGGGTGGGTGGTGGAACCCTCAGCTTCTGCAGTATCTGGAAAAACTTGTGGATGCAAAGTGGAACACAGACTTGGACCAGTTCACAGTGAGATCCCCACATACTGCCCGTGGTGAGAGATACAAATCCCTGTGCCTGTGTTCACATTATCCCCTGTCTTGTGATTGGGGGGCTGCATTTCACATTCACCTTGCTCCAGTGACAGCCCTCCTTTGCTTTCATCACCTGGGGCTGCAGGGATGGGGGGAAACAAATGATGTTCAGAGTATAATAAAAGGCTCAGGAGATGCTGGAGCAGCAGCTGACCAAGTCTGCAATGTTCAGAAAGTGACCTTGCAAAATGAGACATGGGGGTGGGTCAAAATTTCCAGACAGAAAGTGCTTCCTCAGGTTGTGGTTGTTTTCTTTTTTTTCTCGATGTGTATATTCTGTCTAAGGAATGTGGAAGGTCTAGGGCATAGCATTAGCATATTGTCAGCCTAATCACACAATAAAACCTGCCACAGTGAAGACAGAATAACCATTTATGGAGTGAGATGCTGCTGAAAAAAAAATGTTGTTTACCGCTTAGCATCTCCTCTGTCTGAAAATCACCCAAAGAGAGGAAGGAACTGAGAGAGGATGCATTTGGTGATTCAACATTTAAATAAGAGTGTGAAATGGGTATTTCTGTCTCCAATCAAGAGGATTCAGGATCTGCATCCCTCTGAAGCCACACTTATGGAAGGAGCACATAGGCCCATGCCCTGGGTGTCCCCTGAAGTGGGTGTCAACAGATGGGAAAAAATCAATGAGAATGGGGTGCTTGTCACACTTATAACAGTAGCGGAGGGGGGAGAGGGAAATCCACATTTTCAATAAC
>VYZR01054411.1:241-42047 GCA_013400675.1 Oxylabes madagascariensis | reverse complement strand
GACCAACTCTGAGGAGGTTGATTTATGGAACATCCTCCAGGGACAGAGAGTGTTTGGAAACCAGAAAGCTAAAAGCTGTTATCTACACACCTAATGCCTTTACTCAGGAGGCAGATTCCCTTCTTCCAAGGCTATTAGCGTCCAGGTAACACCGGGAGGATGAAATCCCTGTTCATGTGGAGTAACTATCCAGAATACTCAAAGAAGCATGACAAAGCACACAAAGCATGAGAAAAGCATAACCCCTTACACTCACAATCCCTGTTTTCTCCTTGCCCGGGAGGAAACATTGGTGTTTTAATAGGTAGAAAGCCTCACTTATCCTGGGAAGCTGCAGAGAGAGGCTCCAGCTCCTTGCTTTCCTTTGTCTCAGAAGTTTTTTCTCCCTGAATTCAGTGGGGAGACATCACAACACCATGAAAACACAAATACTGCTGAGATTGCACCCAGGAACTTGCACATACTTTTGGCAACCCTATAGCTGTACCTTACTGAAAGACTGTGTGGCACTGTGCATAAGGGGCGAGGGGATGCCCAAACCACACCTGCACACTTAAAGACTGTAATTGGAACAGTGTGAAGAAACTTCAGGCAGGCATCATCTGACATCAGCACTCCTGCCTAGAAAGCTGGATTTGACCCACAGCCTTGCCAAACCACTTGTAAGCACCATTTGGCATCATCACATTGAACATTCCGAGGGGAATGTGTGGCCAAAATTTTAAATGGAAGGCCATTAGCTGGGATGGACAAAACCCCAGGCAGGCCTGTTGCCCACACTGCCCTTTGCAGGGCTCATGTTCATGCCTGCACCAGTGGCAGCCAGTGGGACAAGTGAGGACACACACCTGACATCAACCTCATCATCTCAGACCACAAAACTACTAATAAAATAAAATAGCATAAATTTAAAATGGATATCCAGATCTTATTTTCTAAGAGCAAAAATGCTACTTTTCAGGATAAAGAGCTTGAAAAATGGATTTATCAAGTTGGCCTTTTCCCATGAGGCTCTGAATTATAATTATCTTAATTCTTAGTTCACCTTTTAACAATGAGCATTTAATGACCACTTGGAGGAAAAGGCTAACTGAAAATCATATGAATTGTGGCGGAAAAGTTATGGCATGAGGCCGAANAAAGTTCAAGGATGCTCAGGTCTGAAGTTCTCGTTCAGTCGTGTCTCTGGAGACCTTAGAAACCCATTCACTCTGCAAAGAGAAAAACAGGAAGCAGAGACTGTGTCACCCCCGGGGCCTTTCCTCCAGCTGAGCCGACTGGTCCGGGAGAGATTATTTTGGTTGCAGGCACAAACAGGAGGAACTTTCCTCTGCTCTTTAGGTACAACTTTTTCTGAGGAGCACTAACCCCCTGACAGGAGGCAGTGCCTACATGCAAGCTGCCTCTGAGCCCAGCTGATGGAACCCAGGGGCTGCATCAATGGTGCCTCAGGCTCATAGGCACTTGGAGGTCGCTTGCTTGAGGCATCTTTTCTGCACCGAGGTTCTCACCTGGGCTAAACAAACAACTGAGTGCTCTTTTAAGAGGAGAAATGAGCCTTTGCCTCGCCTATCCCTGGCTCTTGTGCCTTCCAGGTGGCTTAAACATTCAAGTCATTAGGGTTTATCGGCAGAAAAACTCACAAAATAGGACAACAAAGGGCTTCTCGAAAGTGAATTTATAAAATCCATATATTTGTCAAAATTGCATGCGAAGTCTAGAAACCACACCACGCAATTTGAGGAGCTAATCAGCCAAGCTGTAATTGCAAACCCTTGCATCAGGCAGCTGAGTCATGAGATAAAGTGGGAGAACTGAGGATGAACAGCAAGAAAATCCACATTCTTGGCTTGGAGAGATGCAGAGCACTTCTAGTTCCCTTCTTGGCTGCTGTCAAGGCTTTGCAAGTAAATAACCAGCATGAATAATCTATGCATTTCATGTACACTACTCCCATAGAGTAGTTTTAATGTAGAGAGGGTTTAAGGGATTTTGAGAATAACTGCTCAGAGCTGTTTCAAACAATTGCTAGGTATTAATGCCACATTTGCAAGTCCTGGTGTTTCCCTGACTTTAGCAGAATAACATTTTCTGCTTATTAAGGGTTCATCTTCTTGCTCTAGCTGTAAAAATACTGGGTACAGGCGCTAAATTGCAGGTAAATCTGCTGCTGTGCTGGGAAATGGCCTTGTATCAGATGTAATTGAGACAAACACTCTGGAAAGCCAGGAGGCTAAAAATTTGTCTTTCATTCAATCTGCTAAACAAGGGTTGCTGAATAAAATTAGGGAAAATTAGAGCTGATTCATGGGCTATATGCTGGCCAGAAGGGAAGTGAATGCATACTGAATACATTTTATAATAAGTAGTTCAACAAAGTCTAATATCAGAATTGTTCATGCCATGGCAGTGTGCCTTTATTCTTACTCTGCTTTTGAGATATCACTCAAAGTATTTAGTTCTTCTCCCACTCTCTCCAGATAATACACCAGGCTCATAATAACACATCTGCTAAATTTCCAGTGTGACCAATCTCACATATGCAGAACCCTGTGTGTCTTACGGTTACATAATTATCAGGATTACATGTTTCCAAAAACCCTTTTTCAAACCTGCAATTTGAAGAGATGGTTTTAGCCATTATTCTCTGTCTGAGATAGTTGGTGGCCTGTGCTATCCTGACAAGTGGGGAGAAAACCTACTCAAAACTAGAACTTCTCTAGGGAAAGAAAATTAAATCCTCTTTAAGAAACTTTAGAGAGAGCTTAATGGATGAGGGAAACACTGTGGATGTGGTTTACCTGGACATTATTAAAGCCTTGGACACTGTTTCCCACAGCATTGTCCTGGAGAAACTGGTTGCTCATGGCTTGGACTGGTGTGCTCTTCCCTAGGTAAAACACTGGCTGGATGGCCAGGCCTGGAGGGTGGTGATGGATGCAGTTACTCCTGTTGGTGGCTGGTTACAAGCGCTGTTCCAGGCTTGTGTTGAGGCCAGTCCTGCTTTATAACTTCATCAAAGATCTGGACAAGGGGATCAAGAGCACCCTCAGTCACTTTGCAGGTGACGCCAATTTGGGTGGGAGTGGATCTGCTGGAGGGCAGGGAGGCTCTCTGATGCTCACCAGAAATCTGTGAGAGCTGTCTGGGTTAAATGCAGCAATAAATCACCTGGCTAATCCAAAATGGCAAGTTTAGATAAATTTCTCTAATGGCCTTTGAGACACAGTTTCACAGCACCTTCTTTCTTTTTCAGTATGAAAGGCCTATTCTGTCTTCTGCTAGCAACACCATGATGCAGCTGGACTATGAAAGTCAAAGGAAGATGTTTACCCTGACTGAGATGAGCAATGGGCCACATCAGAGCAGAGCTCAGCCTGCTCTGACCCCATCAGCTCCATCACAGGTGTGCATACATTCCCATGCCCCAGGCAAGGGCTGGTATCATGAGACGTGAGTGCACAGTAAATAGTGCAGCCACCTCCTGGAGGACATGAAGTCTCCAAGGGTTGTCTTGTGTTCCCCACCAAAATCAACCTTGCTGTGATTCTTGGTTGTCTCATGTGACAGAAGTTTGCATCAAGGCCTCTTCGTCATTGTGGGTGTCCTCCCCTTTCAGCTGCCTTTATTTTTCAGGGTATCAAAGCTGGAAAAGCATGTAGAACTGATAGTCCCCAGGAATATCACAACAGATCACAGCTGTCAGAGCATGAGTGAGGTTTTAAGGCAGGCACACCTGAATGGGGATGTCCACTCTGCAAACCATCCTTTCCCAGAATTTTTGTCTCAGAATGTGGCCTCACCCCTTTCAGACTTATTTGTCAGGTATTCCTGGGAAAGGGTTGTGCTGTTGTGACATGCCCAGAAAATCCCACATTTGCTCACATTAGGAAATCAATCACTAAAATATGTAAAGTGAGCCCAAGCTATAAGTGATTTTACAGTACGCTTAACTGGTTTCTTTGGAGAAGCAGCACAGCAGGGTCTTTACTTGACCTTCCCACTCTGCATCTTAAAATTTTTTGATTATGGAATAGTGGTTTTTTTTGNCTTAACACAACTGCAGGCCATTCCCTCAGGTCCTATCGCTGGTCACCACAGAGAAGAAATCAGTGTCTGCCCCTCCTCTCCCCCTCACAAAGAAGTTGTAACTGCAGTGAGGTCTCCCCTCAGTCTCCTCCAGACCGAAGGGACCAAATTACCTCAGTCACTCCTCAGACGGCTTCCTCACAAAGTCCTTCACCATCTTTGTTATCCTACTTTGGACACATTTAATAATTTAATGTCCTTCTTATACTGTGGCACCCAGAACTGCCCCCAGCACTGGAGGTGAGGCTGCCCCAGCACAGAGCAGAGCAGGACAATCCCCTCCCTTGCCCGGCTGGCAATGCTGTCCCTGATGCCCCCAGGGCAGGGTTGGCCCTCCTGGCTGCCAGGGCACCGCTGGCTCATGTTCAACTTGCCATCAACCAGGACCCCCAGTCCCTTTCCATGGCACTGCTCTCCAGCCCCTCATTCCCAAGTCTCTCTGTACATCCAGGGTTGCTCCATCCCAGGTATGGAATCCAGCACTTGTGTGCAGTCCACAAAGAGGTCCTGGGGAGAGAGCTGCACTTTTCTTTTTGGTCAGGTAGAGCTTGTGTTTCAACATTAAACTCTTAGTTATATCAAAACTGACACTTGTTTCCGTTGAAGTCATTAGTAGCTGTGCTCAGTTGATAAATATGTTATTAAAATGGAGTGCTAATAGAATATCTGCAGCAAAGCTCAAAACACACAGATTTCAATCAACAAATGCTTAGAAATATTTAGTGTATGTTTTTCTCAACCGCTTCTAAAATTTGGATGTGTTATGAAGCATATTTACACTTCCTATGATGGCAGCATCATCTGATAGAGTCTTTCTCTAAATGGGCATTTGCTATAGTCTGGGCAATCCCTGTGATGAGGAATTAGGTGATCAATAGCTGCCCATAAGCAACTACACAATGTAAGAGCAGCAGGTTGGGCTGAACAGATTACTGTGGTGTGATAAATGAGGTGTCTGTGCCGTGGCCCTACTAACAATGCTAACAAGCACTGTATGGTAAAGGAGAAAAAAGACTTATTTCAACCAGTGTTTTAAGTACAAAAGCAGGTGGAATTGCTTTAAATTTGGTCCTGATGTAGAAAATCTGTCTTGTTACTGAAAATAAATGACCAGAGAGATGCTGAATGGCAGAGTGATGCTCCTGGTGTACCACTCTGACATGAGCCAGGATCAGGAGAAATGTTGAGAATACTTGGAGTAGCTCTGTTTTCTTCTAATTATTTATAGCCAGCTGAAACAGCAACTCTTCCTGCCCCTCGTGCCTTCCTTCACCATAGTACATGGGACATACCAGGTTCAAGTCCGGCCAAAAAGTCATGGCCCTGGCTCATGTATCCTGCCATTTGTGTGAGCTGTACCACACTGTTGTGGCACGTGAAGCTGTTATTTCCTGGGAGTTCCTCCTGGGTCCTGGGATGATGCTGGAGGGAGGCTGGCATGTACCTTGGTCCCTGGGAGGAGGCTGGCATTTGCTCTGGTACCGGGGAGGAGGCTGGAGGGAGGCTGGCCAGCCAGCTGCCTGCAGGCCAGCAGATGCATGAGCGGTTTAGGCGTTTTGCAGGCAAGGCAGGCACTACTTTTTCTTGTCTGAAGATCTTCTTCCTTCCTCTCTCCCTTCCTGAGACACAAAAAAGTATGTAAAATGCCAGGGCCTGTTCTCTGCAGGGGGGATCATTTCTGTCTCACTTTTGCTTCCAGACTCCCATGTAATTGGCAGTCATGGGTATTACCAGACCTCATTTCATAAAAGGTAATTTACCTGCCTACTTTTGAATGTGAAGAGCTTGTTATCCTGTTCTACAAAAAGAGTCGATATTTAAAAGCAATCTTTTTTCTCTACTTAAAAAGCACACCAAATAGTTTAGATTTTGCTTTAAACATGCTAGGGGTTAAGTATTCAGGGTAGTAGTTCTGTTATGGCCAGCACTACTTACAGAGTCACAGAGGATGAAGAAGCTCTTCAGCAGCAATGCCACTGCAGAACGCTGAAGAGCAGAAGCTTGTTACCAGCATTATCCAAACACTAACACAGTGCAGAATATCCTGAGCTTGGTATAATCAGCCTGAACACAAGCGAGTGATTAGTGAGAGCTACAAGAATATGAACACTAATGCATATAAATCATCCCCAGCCTTTGAAAGATATAAGGAAACAGAATATAAATTGGACATAAATTCCTCCTTGGGGTCTCTTTGAAGTGCCTCTGGAACAAGAGAAGAATGTGTCCAGGGTATTTTCCAAAGGCCAGGTTAACACGGACTCCAAGACTGCAGACACAGACCTGGTAGCATTCAGTGCAGATGAGAAACCTGCTTGCTTAACAAAGAGAAAAAAGTGCAGATGAAATTCAACATCTTCCTCATGTGGACAATGATGGGGCAGTGGTGTGTGCCTGTTTTCTGCATTGTTATTTTTGGACACAGCAGCCCTTCTCCCCTGGAACTGACTCACCTCTACAGGAAAGCCTCTTCCCGCCCCAGGCAGTCGTCTGCATTTTCCTTCCATGGCTTCTGGTTTCCTTCTAAGGGTTTGCACCAAACCTCACAGACAAACAGTTTTAGAGCATGACCACTGTGACTGTTTACAAGGAGAGACCTGGGCCAAAGAAAACAACAAATGCTTGAACTCTACCCTGTTAATCAGATCTCGAAGCATGATTACACTGAATCTTGTAAACCCCAACAATTCCTCTTAGCCTCACTTTGCGTACTTGGACAGACAGGCACAGACAATTCAAGTTACCTTCCCCAAATTCATGCTGTGTAGCAGGCCCAGGAATAGATTTTAGATCTAGACATTTGTAGGCAGCCCAGTCTGGAAGGCATGAGTTTTCAGTGAACATCAACTCAGAAGCTGCTCTGAGATGTCCCTTCTCAGTGCCTTCACTTAGATTGTACCAGGAGATGAAGTAGGGCAGGAACACTCTGAGCACAAACGAGACACAAACCCTTCTCTCAGCAACACTGTAGTTACTCTCTCTACAACAAGAAACTGTTCTTTCATGTAGGAAATGAATCCCAGTGATTTAGGAAGCAAGCAGACACCAGGTTGCACAGCCTGCTGGGGACAGGCACCCTACAACAGGGCCCATTCAGAAGCTCCAAGGACCTTTAGCAGAAGATCCTTGTGGTGAATCTTTCCTTCAAATTCCCAAATAAATTGGTCTTAAAATAACAGGCTGCAGAAAACAAAAAGCAAGAATCTTAGTAATCACTGTAAGTCTTCAAAAAATAAAGGGAGAGTGAAAGTGTCTCATTAGTGTCTCGGGTGGACCAGCAGGCACCCAGGGGTGAGTGTGTGTGTGGTGGCAAAACCTGCTGGGAATGGGAGATGAGGTGATGCTCTGTCCTGGATTTTTGGGTTGTTTTGTGCGGGAGGGTTGTCTGTTTGCCTTCCTCTTATGCATCCCCTCAGACGACACATGAACATTCATATCATGCAAAAGTTTACAAAACTGCCTTTTGATAAAATTTTCATTTTAGCAGATCCATCTCCCCCAGCCCTGGACAGGCTGTAGCATCCAAGAGGAAAGCCAAATACTCAGCATCCTTCCTCCCTGAGTTGCACCATCAGGTCTCAGCTGACTGTGACCAGAAAAGCCTTCCCTATTTCATCAGAAACCATAACATCAATGAAAACTACAATTTCCTGACTAAAATTCAGATACAAAATCTGCATAGGGATGAAGTCTTGAAGGGGCTGATCTCTGGGCTGATCACATTTCCCTGCCCACTCTTTCTCATCTAAAGATTTTAATGGCTTTAATATGTAAGTGTTTGGAGCAGTCACAGTTTGTAGCTGTGTTTTAGAATAAATAGGAAGTGAGAAGATTTGAGCAGCAGTAAGGTTGCCATAGCAATTGTTTGTTGAAGAAGAGAAATTGCAACAACAAAACCCTGGAAAACATGTCACTGTGACTCTACCCTTTGCACCAGGCCCATCTAGACTTCAGAAAGGACAGGCTGTAGGGGAGAAGGGAGCCCTCGTGGCCCCTCTGCTGCTGTTCAGCAGGAGTTTGGGGAACCTGCCTGAGGACACGGCTGAGGCAGTGATCCCCTGGGCTGAGTAGGAAGATTTGTTGAGTGACACACGCCCGAACTTTGCAGACACGTTAAATCACTCATGACTCATCAAGCGATCCCATCATTGTATCAGCACAGGTGGTTACTTATAAATCATAGATGAATCATAAGGCATTAGTTTGATTCTTCAAACCATGGAGTATCAATCATGTGATTTGTCTCAGATTTCAGTCTGCAATCACTTCGAAAACAAGCTGATGTCTGGTGTAGGAAGGTTATCTGCAGGGTGCTCTTGTGCTACTCAGCTGAACATTGATTGGCCACTGACCAGACAAGTAGATTAATGGAAAATAAATCCTTGTCCAATCTGGGGAATTTGCTTTAACTTACACGAGAATATCTCTGAGAACCAAACAAACATTTGCACCACTGTTATCTGAGCAATGCAATGATAAATTGACAGCATTTGTAGGGAGTTTTTCCTTGTGGCTTTACATTTGATGTTTTATATATTTCCTTTGCTTACCCCTGGCACCAGCCTTTAATGGCTGGCTTGCATTACTACTCTCATCTTACAAGGAAAGGGACAAGGACAGAATGTAAATGGGAGCCAAGGTGAGATAGACACAACAGAGCTGGAGATTGATCTTGTTTCCAGGCTCCATTTGACACAGACCCTGCCAAATAGTGTAAACTCATGGTTCTGTTGCCATTACAGCAGATACTGCTGGCACCTCCTAGATGTGAGGGTCACACCATGTCTGAGCATCAGCATTTCAGTGACAACATTCAGAGACCCGTGGGACATTTATATTCGCATGTCAACATCACTGGCCCAGGAAATAATGTTTGCATAAATAGTTTTAAAATGCTGTCTGGAATATCTTAACCACTGTAGGACACCCTTCTCTAAATACAACAGTAAAGTGACCCCTGTGCTTTAGGAAGAGGGAGGGGGAGGCAGAGCAGTATCTCACCAGTCACCAAACCAGCAGCCAGCCACACTGGGCATCAAACAGCACTTGCAGAATGCCTCCACCCTTCTCACCCACAGGACAACAGCTCAGACTAGAAGAGTGCTTCTTGAGTAAGGATTTAAAAGTACACTTCATGACCATGTCTGTACTATACCACAGTGACACACAAATGCTTCATCTGTACTCACAAAATACACATGGATGATGGCATACCCAGACCAGGTCTGGTTACCTTACCAAGTACAGCTGGCCCAAAATGATTGTTTGTCTTGAAATAATTGCCATTTTTTGTCAGGCAGAGACAGTTCTGTTTTGGACCAGGAAGCATACCAAGATTTCTTCCAGCTCTATTTTCTTGTGGACCTTTTTCTGGTTAAAATCAAATCCATAGCATCATGATTGAACTATTAGAGCTTATGAAGCAAAACAAACTGCTTGGATACTTCTTCAGTGCAGGGAATAGACAGAGATCCAGTGGTATGAGATATTCATCAAAAGCTGTGGTAGAACATCAAAACTGCTTTCCTACATAAATCAATGAGCCATGTAAAATAGAAGCCCATGTCCAGCAGTCAGTTATGCCAAAGTCAGAGGGAGATGCAAAGTAGCACTTCGTGTAAAGTCATTGCCAGGATATCACACAGTGTTGACCATGGGTTAATACTATTTGCTTTCAGAACAACAAGGCAGCTGTAGGATAATTCACGCCCACTTGCCCTGTGGCTTTAGCCAGAACATAATTTCCTCAGAACTGGCTGGTATAGGTAGTTGCTGAGCAAATTTTTCATGCACGAAGACCTCCTTGCTCTTTAAAATAAAAAACACCTTGTCATAAAGAAATGAAAATCTGGGACCTTTTACATATTCCCAAGGTAGTTTCCAGGACAGGATATGAAAAGCTAGGGCTGCGCTTAAAAGCCTACATTAACTGAATGCTTGTGTTAGAGAGGGAGTAGCCACCTTGCCCTAAGAAAAGACAGGTGGAACTTTTGAGGTGGCAATTCACTTCATTTGCTTGGACCAGCTCATGAGGGAACCACTCCATGCCAGGGAGGGCTTATCCCCAGCTCCTTCCCCGAGGCCGCTGCATGGCATGGTGTCTGTGGTGTTCCTGGTACGGAAAAACAGTTCAGCCACTCACTGACACAAACCTTCGTGGTTACCAGGTGTGCCAAGGTGTGAAGGTGAGTGCAGTCAACCCTGCACGTTTGCCACCATTTGGAACCAAACACCTCTTAGCCTGCAGAGCACATTTCTGCACAGCCCTGCTTCTGCAGCTTCAGAACATTATGTATGCTTGGCATCTTGCTACCTCGACACTGAAACACTGTCATCAGGCAAAGCTACCTCCCTTGAATAATGCACTGAATGCCAAGGAACATGAACAGTCCTACAGCAGGAAATTCAGTTTGCTTTAAGCAAACTCAGCTACTAAATCCAAATTTTTTTGCTATAAGACATTTTTGACAAAAAATATTTACATAAAGTTATCCTTTGGAGGGTTTGAACTGCAGGTTTGGCTTTCTTACTGACTGCTTCAACACTCCAATGAAAGCTTTTTATTTCCCTACATTCCTTTTTTTTAGCTTGGTCAAAGATCATTGCTTTTGCTTGACAGCAGAGCACATCTTCTAAAGTCCGAGTAAGAGCCCACGGGTGCTGTACTGTCTGTCAGCACTTGCACTGATGTCCCTGTTTTCAGAGATGTAAATACTGACTTGATATCAGCCGTGCACCATTTCTAAAGCAGTTTCTAAATCCTCCATACTAAGGAGCTACTACTGACTTAAAGGCTTCAGCAAGTGAAGACAGGTCTGCTCATGGGTCAGTCCCTTCCTCTTACATTACTGCAGATATTTACCAGAAAATAAGACGCTTTGTTTGTTAAATAGCATCTATTGCTTGATGCATTCCCCCTCTAAAATCCAGGTTTATTTTAGTCTTGGTATCATAGGCTTCCTGCTGCAGAATTAGTAGGCTACATTAACAGGATGAGAAAAAACACCTCATTTTTTGGAACTCTTTCATACAACAAGCCAAGAGTGCGGATAAGCATAAGTTTATACTGTCTCAGCAGAGCTATTTTCTACTGGAAAGCTTTTGGATTTCTCAGCATTAGATTATGAAATTACTTTAATTTCTTAGCATCCCCCCTTCAAGGCAATATATCTGCAGGAATTCTTAAAAATTGATTTTTTTTCCCTACCCCGACAGAAGGACTATCAGTATCCAATACGAACTCCTGGCCCTGCCCAGCCCTCTCCCAGGTAGTGACCGTGCAGCACCAGGGAGAGAAAGTAGGACAAAATCTGTGCAACATATGGTCTGTGAGGTGACTGCCCTGCTCCCGCAGCTGCTGAGGGGTGGGGGAGCTGCGTGGCCGCTCCAGAGGCCACGAGGAGCAGCCAAGTAGCCCCTGAGGCTGTGGGGAGCCCAGGTCAGCTCTTGGCCAGGGACAACGCGCACAGCATTGGGCTGGCAGAGTGGCACACAGGCACTGCTGGGAGCAGCCAAGCTGCCTCCCTTTGCTTCTGCACAGCCCCAGGGCAGCTGAGTGGAAAGCTGGATGTTGTCTTGGCTGAAGAGTGATGGAGGGTGGCTCTTGCAATGGTGGCCAGGGGCATGAAGGGCTCCACGGGTGCAAATTCAGGGTCAAGTTCGAGATGTGGGAGGTGTTGTATTGTAGGAGTCGTAAGGCACTACCAGATGGCAGAGGTAAGGAGTGAGAAGGGGCCTAGGATCTTGTGGAGAAGAGGAGAGTGAAATTGAGGGTTAAATATCATGGGTGCAGGAAGTTGTGGCCCAGTGGTGATGTTTGATGGCCTCTAAAATCCAATGTGCCTGTGAGAGCTGGTCTGCACTGGACTGTCTCTTCGGACTTCAGGAAACCAGCTTCACCTCAGGGAGAACCATCACTGCATTTGTAAACACCAGACCCACTGAACAGTGGGGTGTGGATCTGAAATGCCTGCCGGGCTCTCTTGAGCCCTGGTCAGGTAGAGCAGCATTTATGCTTTACATTTTCCTGGGTTTTTTTAATGAGTGATTTTTGTATTCCTTAAGACTGCTGGCAGAATTTTCCAAATGGGGATTGGGTATTACCCAACCACATCACTTCCAGCTCCCATCTCATTCCAGAGTATAATTAAAAGCGAAGCCCTTCTCTTTCTGATGAGCTTCTTGTGAGACATTCTGGTTAAGAGTTTGTAATCTTAAACTCCTTTGACCAGGTCTACAGAAGGAAAGTGGTGGTGACTGATTTCTGTAGCATCTCCTGTAGCTTTAGCTGTGCTTGGCCTCAGGCACAGGTGAGCTCTGGAGCAGACAGACCTTGAATCCAGCAAGGCACACACAGTGGCATGGGCCACCAGATCACCCAGAGCAGAGGAATTATGTTACCTGTTGCACAACAGCCTCAGGGTACCTAAGAAATTACCCAATACTCACCACAGGAGCAAAAGTTCTACAGATTATCACTAAATGCAACATTTGTTATTTATTGCATTATTATATTATTTAAAATAATATTATTATCTTTACAGGAAAAAACACCACAACCACTTTTTCTTAGCAATGATTGCTTTTTTTTCTGTGCTCAATATAAAATTTCTTATATCAGAGTAGGATTCTAGGTGGAGTTAAAGGTGTTGTCCAGACAAATAGGATTTCATAAGCAAGTATGATTCATTATCACCACTAGATAACAGAATTACCTATTCAAAGACCTCTGAACTATTCAGTATTCGCTGAAGGTGAGGTATTACATTCATTAACAAGAAATATTTGCATGAGACAGCTTCTCCACATTCTCAAGAGGGCATAAAGGCACTACAGTGTGTGTCAGCCTGTGTAAAGAAAATTAGACACATCAAGAAAAAATTAGAGGACTTAACCTCTTCAGTTTTGGCTTCAAAGGAAAACAGTGTAAACTTGCTCTTCTTTCTGCTGCCACTAGAATGTTCCAAGGGGGCTTGTAACAACACCCAGGCTTTGGGGATGAGAGTGGTCCTGGGTGGATGCATGCTCTTCACTCAGTCCCAAGCAGCCACAAAGAATTAAAACCAGGAGCCTTGGTGGTTTAAGTGCTGCTGCTGCTGCGAGTTGGTGTTGCCTCACATCATCACTGGCCCATGGCAGCAAGGCAGGGGCACAGGCAACATTGTCTAGTCCCTTTGCTCTTCTGGAAGCTCTTCCAAACTCTCTGCAGCAGACCCATAAACCAGCAATGCCTTCAACCTATCCTGATGAAATTTTTTCCCTTCTCATTGCAGAAGACATGCTGTACAGCCCTGCCAGCACTGGGGACAGCAGTGTCCCAGCAATTTCCAAGCATCTGGCCCTTTGTTGGTCAAACACATATTCAGGAACCAGCCTGCAGGACTTTAATGTACATTCAAATCTTCTGTCAGGTGCCATTAGACTAGGACAGGTTTTCAAAAATGGGGCCAGAAGAGCCCAAATAAGAAAATGCAAACACCTCATGGTCAACGCTTTTTGTTCTATTTCATACAATTTTCTCTCTCATTCCATAGAGATCTTCTGCTGTAGGGAGCATGGCCAGTGTAAGGCATGAGTAACACCCCATGTTGCTGATGCAGCTGAGCTCTCCTGTGCAGAGCAGACAAGGTGCATTTTGTCTCATAATCACTAACTCTGAATAAGCCTGCGAGCTTGTCTCCTCCTAAACCTCCTGAGAAGGAAGGGCCTTGCTTGAGCAAATCACCATCAAAAGACAGGAAAAAAGGATAGGAATAGGCAGGCAGTGTTTTTAGACAAGGGCAATTACCAGAGAATCCCACAAGAATCTCTTCCAGAGTTTAGATCGTATGAACCATATGGATCATATGATAACACCTTCATAAATGATTTGAAAGAGTGAGGAACAAAGATTGATGAAGTTATGAACTGATTCCAAGCAGTAAAACTGAAAGCTGACTGTATGGAATTGTAGTACAACCTTGCAATAAATGGCTGGATGATAAAAAACCAGATGAAATGTGTTATTGATAAATGTGGAATAATGCATACTGGAAAGACAACTTTAACTCCATGCACGCAGTGATGGGCTCTGACTGGCTTGTTACCACTCAGGAAAGAGAGCTTGGAGAGCTTTGTTAAACTGTCTACTCAAAGCTCAGGATCAGTTTGAAAAGGCTAATTTTAATACGACTATTAGGAAACTACAGAAAACAATTTGAGGGAAAACCCAAAAAAATATTGCAAGGATTGTATTGCCTGCATCTTACCACACATCTCTAGAGTGAGCATTGGAATCTCTTCCCAAAGCAACGTAGTAGCAGCAGAAAAAGCACAAAGATGTGTAGCAAGGGTGATACAGAGATAAGAAATCTTCAGCCTAAGGATAGAGGACCATGAGGAATATATGTTAGGGTTTATAAAGCCTCAAGGCACATAAAATAGGTTAAGAGGGAATAATGATTCAACTTCCCATACTACTACTACTACTACTAGTAATAGTAGTAGTAGTAATACTAATAATAATAATAATGATGATGATAATAATAATAAGCTAGGAAACCTCACCTAAAATTTTCTAGTGGCAGGTTCAAAAACCAGAGGTGCATACAGTGTGTTGTTAAATGGAGAGCTCTGAGACATGACATTGATGGATGTCACAACTGTATGTGTTCAAACAGTGAATGGAAATAGTTGATGGAAGACAGAATATATCAAGTATTATTAATCACAAAGGTATCATACTTGCCTTAGGAGTTCCTTGGCAGAGCCTCCTGGGGAAGTTCTCCTACAGCTTTCTCACTTTTGTGCACATTTCTAAGCATCCGCTATCAGTCACCTTATGTTTTAAGGGCACTAGCTTCCTCACAGTTCTAAATATCATTCTGCAGTCCCATCAGAGGTGTGAGAATGCAGCAGTGAAACCTAGTAGAAATGCCAGTCAAGCTCACAGGTGACTAAATGACACCAGGGTGTGCTAACCCAGGTCACAGAAAGAACAGGTGCTTCTTGAAAAAGAGAATTTCTATGGCAATGGTGAAAAATTATTATATTCTTGTTTGTCTTCACATCTTTTGATCTGCAACAGCCTATGGCTTGCACAATCTTTATCTCTCTTTCTGAACATGGGCAGAGACAACCTGCTGACCATCCAACCATCCACTCTCAGCAGTCTAGATTTGGTCCTAATGCTTTCTGGCTTGCAGGGATCTTAACAAAAAAGTTGGTATTATGTGACGTTTGTAGTGTGCTTAATGAAGGATTAAGCTAACAAAATAATACAAGAAAGAACAGTATAGATTATTAATTGTGAAGATAATAACAAGACAAGATTTTTTTCTTATACACTGGGGAAAGTAGGTCCTTTTTGTGTATTTGAGCTTGTACTTGAACTTGTAAAGAACTTTGCAGCTTTCTCCTCTGTATTCCTTCTAACTTTTGTATTCCTTCTAACTTTTGGCCAAATTGCCCCATTGCCTCTATGCACTTAGGGATAACTAGTAAAATCTTTACTGAGGGCTGCTGTGCAAGAACATTTTACAGGCTTCCTATACGTCATGATACTGAGATTGGTGCAAAAGTGAGCTACAAGACCCAGCTCCTAGGCTTGCAGGCCAACCCTTACAGGAAACCTTGCCAGGGTTCCTCTGCAGGGTGCACAACACAAATCTCTACATGGGAAAGGCAGTGAACCTCTGGGCCTCTCAGAGTCTGGGTAAAAAATACAGGCAGCCTTTACTTTCTGCAGGTACAAACCTTTCATCCTCACTGTGGGTGTGCTGAGCATGTCCTAGAAGATTAAGGTAGTTGTCAGCACAGACACTTCACACAGAAATGAGAGACATTTCTTATTCCAAACTACTGCTGCCTCATCTGAGAATGGGTGAGCAGGTGTTAGACGTGATTTTGGAGCATCTGCAGTGTGTGAATGCAAGCTATGTATTAAGCAAGGTTATTAATTTTAAATTGATCAGGTTAGTGCAGCTCTGACCAGAAACTTCAAATTTGGCTGCTGATCTGGGCGGGAAGCTGAGCTCAGAGGAATGCTGGCTAGGTGAAGGAGACAAAATAAGAGGTACTTTCAATAAGTTTGAGAAATATTGATTTGGATGGACTGTACTGACAGTAAAATCAGTGTGAGCAGGGTCTGGTCTGCTGTGCTGGTGAGGGGCTGGGCAGTGTCCCCAAGGATACTCCCCTGTCCCATGGGTGCTCGTGCCAGCACTGTGCCTTTACATGGGCACAGCCGAGATGCCCTTTAAACGTCAGTGAACAAAGTAAGGAAGACATAATTAGGTATTTACCCTGCCCCATTTTATGCTTTCTGTGGAATCAAAATCCAGTATTATAAAATGCAGGAAATTTACATAGAAAACTAAGTATCTAGAAGAAAAGGCCATAGGTGGCAGGACAGGTGACAAGGAAAGACAGGATGTCCACTTTGCTGGTGCTATCTGTCAGATAAACCTTGTCTTCCTGGGCAGGTTGTGAAGCCTAGGAGAGGGCTGTTGTAGCAGCAAATTCAAAAATAGAAGGTTAGCACTTCTCAGCATCAGAAGGACGACAAGTTGGGATATTAGACAAAAAAGTAAAAAAACTGCAGAGGGACAAGAGTAGAAATGTAATTATGGAAGATAAGACCTGTCAAAGAGAATATTTAATTCTTTGAGGAGATTACGTGTTTGATTTTTAACTTCAAAGACATAATAGAGTTTTGCAAGGTTTCTTTCTGAGCACCATATTGGCATTCTGATTAGAAATTGCCAATATACAATATTAATAAAGCATTATGTGGATAAAGAAATGACAAATAAACAGCTCAAAAACCTGTTTTCTTCATCAAACAGATTTGTTATCTATTGGATATTATGAAGACCAGCAGGATCTTGGCACCTCCCCAAAATTTTTATCCATTAATGCAACTGTAGAGAACACCAGTCTGCAAACAAATGTTCTCAGACTGCTGGTGAGAGCAGACAGGGAATGGGACCAGCAATGGTCATGGCACTCCTAAGGAATTGGTGGTGGCCAAGGGTGCTGCTGCTGGGGCATGCACCGCTTTGTCAGAGCACTTCATTTCTCTGGTTTTGAACTGCCAGTGCTGTATACATGTCACTTTCTAATTTTTTTGAGCTAATGAAGTTTCTGAGAAGCAAATCAGATTGCAATTGACACTGAGTCTAATGCAGGGCCTTCTTTGTCACAGCCAGTTTCTGAAATGAAGTTATAACAGTGCTGTAAAAAATACTTGATGTGACAGGCCTGGAAGATGAAATGGTTTGTTGATGTCAGTCTGTGCTAATGGAAGCTAAGCTGAACAGCTCAAGAGCAACAAATTATATAGATTTAGGGCACAGAACAATTTCAGCTACATCACCTTAATGTCCTCTGTAATGAAAACAAATTGCTTTGTGCTATATAAAGTGGTGCCAATGGGAGCTGGAAAGTTCAAAATAACACAAGGACATTGTTAGGTTCTCAACCAGCTCAGTAGAAGCGTGACAGAATGAAAAATGAGGAAGGAATGTCACTGGTTCCTTTCAAAAGAATTTAGTCCCCAAGACAATCCTGAACCTTTGTTTAGATACTACACTAAGCCAAATATGAAGAAATATTCTTGTTTTATTCACAGCAGTAACTGCTGAGCATTTGACTGCATCAAACTATCAAACATCACTTAAATTTGCAGCCCCTCTGAAGCCTGGCCTGTGTCTCAAAGTGTTTAGCCATTTAAACCACAGTGATATAATTGCAACAGAAGAAAAAACAACACTAAAATAAGTGGCTCTACCAAGGACCTGTTAATTCAGTGCAGTTTATTTAAGCGGTGCAAAGCAACATTAGCAGTCTGATGAGCAATCATTATTTCTATGGTGTGGCACCTCAGGCTCCCAACAACACACCTCCATCACTCTGTACTGGGTGCTACATGAATACATAAATCTGAAGCCAATATTTTTGTACTAGGCTTTTAATATCCAAAATATATTCAGAAAAGATCAAGTTTTTAATTGACATGGAGTAACCAAACTTCTTTAAAGAAGACGAAAACTCAAGCCAGGTCAATACTTCTTTCTATTACAAAAGTAGAAAAGGAGACATTTACGTATTTCCACAGAAGAGACACCTTTGCCCACAAAGACACTGGATTACTGACGCATATAATCATATAATAAGGTCATATAATGAAGTCCTTTTCTCCTTCCCAACCTTGACAATGAAGAAACACTACCTCTTTTCTTTTGGACATGACTATGTTATAGTGCCACTCTTTTGTATTGTAGCAGTGATTTTTTTCAGGAATAAATCTTCTCCTTTTTACATGTATGTTCATAAATGCCTCAAGGCTAGTCTTTAAATCTTAATAGCCTTACTAGATACAGACATATCTACCTCTTGTACTGGAAAAAAATATTGGAATAAATTTGGGCATCACTGTATCTGTGTTGTTACAATTGGCCACTGCCAAGACTGACCTTTGACCAGGCTGGTGAGCCAGGTGCAGGAGCTGTGGTGCTGTTCAACAGACAGCACAGATGTGAAAGAGCTCTGGGACTGCTCTGGTAAGTCTCCGTTGAGAATCAGGACAGTCACTGATGCTTTGTTTTGCAATAAAAGAGAGCTCTTACAGCCTTGACAGGTATATATTGCTAGGATCATATCCCATTTCCACCTTTTGATGCTTAGATGACACACTGTCAACTTTGTTCACTTTCAACTGATGTTTCTACTAACTAACTTTTTGCTAATGCATCCATCAGAAAAGCATCATAAATACTTCTGGAGACAGATATTAATTGTATGGCTTTCAGGAAATGTATGCTTGGCCAAACTGAAATGCATGAAAGAACTGTCAGTCAGATGCACAGAAAGCAACAATCACATTGTATGAGCTGGGTGGCTTTTCCTGCAGCATGAACAATGGATTATCTTGGGAACATAAGCAAATTCTAAGAGGAAATGTATTTAGTTAACCACTGGCAAGATAATTTGAATATCAAGTACATTTGTAGAAGATCAAAGTCTATTCAAGGTTGACTAAAATGGACTAGTCTGATGAAGCACATGACCAGAGGAAAAAATATTCTCCATTCTATGCTCCATCAAAATTATACAAGTTTCCAAATGGCCTCCACTGCTTTGCACATGTTATTAGTGGTTTGGTTATTTGTGTATGGATGTACAGTCAACAAATCCATGAAGTATCTGTGTGAAGCTGTGTATCCCTGTGCAGCTATTACACAGACACCTTTTGACTCACTCCCACACCAAAGTTAAATTTAAGCCTAAAACAGCCTTGGCAATGAACTAATTCCTTTCAAAATTACTCTGCTGAGCAATGGCTCTTTTATTATTTGACAACACATAGAGGAATTGAAGGCAAAACCCATGCTGCTGTTACAGAACCTGGAAGCTGAGAATCTCCCCAGCACAAGGAAGATGTTGACACTCTGCAGCAAATCCAGTGAAGGCCACAATGGTGATGAAGGGGCTGGAGCATTCATCACATGAGCAGAAGCTGAGAGGTGGAACTGTTCAGCCTGGCGAAGAGAGGGCTCAGCAGGATCCTATCAATGTGTTTAACTGCCAGATGGGGAGGGAGCTAAGAGCACACAGCCAGGCTCTTCTCCATGGCACCCAGGGACAGGACCAGAGGCATTAGGCACAGACCTAAACACAGGAAAACACCTTTAAACATAATCAAAAGACTCCTCTCACTGTAAGGGTGGTTGAACACAGGAACAGATTGTGAAGTCTCCACNACACCTATACATATATATATGTGTGTGCGTGTGCCATTTACAGTTCAGTTGTGTTATTAATAGCTTGTCTCATTTTGTGTGACAAGGATAGTATACTGAGGTAGGAAATAGAAATGAATAGACATTCATAAAGATGACAGCAAGCACAGTAAATCCTCAGGATCCAGGCAGGGCGGGATGCTCACAAACACACCGCTGTCCCTGACAGCCCTTTGCCAGGAGTCTGTCACTGATTAGACAGCTCTTGGCCTGAGACATTATGACACCTTTCCTACACACACAGAGGATGGTAGCTGGTTTGCTTGGATGGGAAAGAACAGAATTTTCATTAAATTTGGTACCTGGGCAGGCAGCCTTCTGCCTGCTGAAAGCTGACATATGCGACTGGTTCAGCCTCACAGGAGGCAGAGAGAGAGGAAATCCAGGGTAAGGAATAACTCATATTACAAGCAGAACAAGAGTTAAAAAAAAAAGAAAAAAGATCACTTAGGTGCAAACCCCTGCTAGGTATAAGACAGATGGTTTTCCATGGCAAAGAACCAAGATTTTTTTTACTATTGGCCAGAAATTGCATGAAATCCTGTTATTTATTTATTTACTTAGTCTTCAATTAAAAATACCATTGAACCAAATCTGACAGCGTTCAAATTCAGTCTACTCCAGCCCTACCATTTCATCCACTGATGGGTTTAATTCCTTTTTGATCTTTGCTGTGTAGAATTTTTATAAGGGCTGCTGACACTTTCAGTCTGCATCAGCTCCCAAGACTTTCCAGCAGCAAACCCACTTGGGCAGGGGTGGCAAGAGCAAGACTCGATGCTTGTTCCCCTCCTGGAAGATGATGTCCTGGTGACTGCAATGACATCATCTGTGTGCTGGGAGGGAAAAGGAGTCCCACATCTCCAACCGGGGGAGGGGAAGGGGAAATAAAAGTCTCCATGCGAGATGTGCTGCAGAGGCTGTGCCCCTCCTCAGCACAGCCACACTATTCACCCTGATGGGACGTCAAGCCCTCTGCAAGCACATGGTACCTGGAGGTGGTGATTGCAACCCTGCTCCCAATGGCACCAGATTCCCACCACAGGTTCACAGAAGGGTGGAGGCTGGAAGGGACCTCTGGGAGTCATCTGGTCCAAGACTGGATATCTGCACTAGTGGAAATATTACTTGTGTTATTTCATTCCCTCCAAACTGTACAAAGTATGCTGAGACCCTCATGTCTAGCTTNAATAAAATAAAATAAAATAAAATTAGAGGGTTATGGTGTTTTTAATTGTACACCTATACATATATATATGTGTGTGCGTGTGCCATTTACAGTTCAGTTGTGTTATTAATAGCTTGTCTCATTTTGTGTGACAAGGATAGTATACTGAGGTAGGAAATAGAAATGAATAGACATTCATAAAGATGACAGCAAGCACAGTAAATCCTCAGGATCCAGGCAGGGCGGGATGCTCACAAACACACCGCTGTCCCTGACAGCCCTTTGCCAGGAGTCTGTCACTGATTAGACAGCTCTTGGCCTGAGACATTATGACACCTTTCCTACACACACAGAGGATGGTAGCTGGTTTGCTTGGATGGGAAAGAACAGAATTTTCATTAAATTTGGTACCTGGGCAGGCAGCCTTCTGCCTGCTGAAAGCTGACATATGCGACTGGTTCAGCCTCACAGGAGGCAGAGAGAGAGGAAATCCAGGGTAAGGAATAACTCATATTACAAGCAGAACAAGAGTTAAAAAAAAAAGAAAAAAGATCACTTAGGTGCAAACCCCTGCTAGGTATAAGACAGATGGTTTTCCATGGCAAAGAACCAAGATTTTTTTTTACTATTGGCCAGAAATTGCATGAAATCCTGTTATTTATTTATTTACTTAGTCTTCAATTAAAAATACCATTGAACCAAATCTGACAGCGTTCAAATTCAGTCTACTCCAGCCCTACCATTTCATCCACTGATGGGTTTAATTCCTTTTTGATCTTTGCTGTGTAGAATTTTTATAAGGGCTGCTGACACTTTCAGTCTGCCTCAGCTCTCAACACTTTCCAGCAGCAAACCCACTTGGGCAGGGGTGGCAAGAGCAAGACTTGATGCTTGTTCCCCTCCTGGAAGATGATGTCCTGGTGACTGCAATGACATCATCTGTGTGCTGGGAGGGAAAAGGAGTCCCACATCTCCAACCGGGGGAGGGGAAGGGGAAATAAAAGTCTCCATGCGAGATGTGCTGCAGAGGCTGTGCCCCTCCTCAGCACAGCCACACTATTCACCCTGATGGGACGTCAAGCCCTCTGCAAGCACATGGTACCTGGAGGTGGTGATTGCAACCCTGCTCCCAATGGCACCAGATTCCCACCACAGGTTCACAGAAGGGTGGAGGCTGGAAGGGACCTCTGGGAGTCATCTGGTCCAAGACTGGATATCTGCACTAGTGGAAATATTACTTGTGTTATTTCATTCCCTCCAAACTGTACAAAGTATGCTGAGACCCTCATGTCTAGCTTTGTTTATTAGATTCTTGGAAAAAATGGGCTATGAAATCTAGTCATCTCTTTCTCTTACAATTTTTCAAAGTGCTGCCATGCACGTTTTGAAGTCATGGCTGGCATCGTACTCAGCCAAGTTTCTCTGAAGGTGAGGATCATCTGGGGGCAAGGTGGTGACACAGGCAAGCTGGCAGCAGAGCTGTGCTTGGGGCAGAAACATGGAGTGTGAGAGGGACTGGCCTGCTCTGTGTGACGGGATCTTCCACCCACCACAGCAGCAGTGCTGAGGGCTGGCACAGCCAGTCCAACCTCAGCTGAGAAACTGAGTGAAAAACACATAACATCAACCAGACACAAGGCAGAAGGGAATAACCTACAGGAACTCAAACTCCAGGATGAGAAGACCAAGGCAGAAGATGTCATGGCCACGGGGCAAGGGACCAGCAGCAAGCAAGACGTGGCACTGCCAGGCTTGGAGGCTCCCACCTCCACTCCTCTCAGCCACCAGCCACAGCTGAACCAAGCAGGGAAGGGGCCAGGAAGCATCTCAGGGAACTGATGGGATGTGACAGACGTGGTCTGGGAAAAAACCCAACACATTAGGTAAGCCTTTATCTCAGGGCTGACTTCGAGATACTGGCAAATGTGAAGAGTTTGTATCACATAATTGCTTCTAAAAACAAAAGTGGAGGAGTTTTTTTCATGTAAGAAAGGTCTGGTTATGTGATCCAGCTGAATTTTTATTTAAAATCCTCTCCCCCAGATTTTGTCATAACATTTTCTCAAAGCAAACTGCCCAAGGACTGAATTAGAATAAGCCAGAGCATTAAATCTGTTAATTCACAAGGTTTTAATTTTCTCTTTGTTAAATTTAGTGAAAGTTCTTTTACAACACCCTGAAAGTGTTATTTAAGAGAAAAAGTGATTTTAGCAGTCAGAAACAGGACACAAGGTGTTGGGCTTTATGAATCAGGTCGTAAAGGATAAAGCAATGAGAATCCACTGACTTCCACTAAACTAAAAACATTTTACACCACCTGAGCATCTGCTTTTTCAGCTTCACCTCACCTCCACTGCCAAATCTCTGTTGTGATAACGTCCTTCAATGGAGGACATCCATTAATGGAAACAATATGATTTTTCTTCCCTTTCTGCTGTTCCAAAGATAATTGCAACTAGAGAGTTTCAAGAAAGGTAGTCTTTTCTTTTGGTTTTGTACAAGGACATTATTTTGCAGTGTTGAACACAAGGTTTAATCACAGCTTGCATTACCTTAGTTATCCTGAAACACAAGCACCAAGGGAACGCAGCCCTTTGAGCATCACTGTGCAGGCTCACACGTGTCCTGCCTTCATTGGCCACCGTGGGGCAGAGCCACCCCCTCCAGGGTAGGTGTTGGAGGGCTCCCTGCTAACAGACCGGCTGTCGAGCCTCTCAGTCCAGCTCTCCATCCCCACACACATTTCATGAGCTTGGATAAGAAAGGAGAGGCAGACATCACATGCTCATTGGGCAGACAAAATGACTGAAATGCTAAAAGAGAGCCATGAGCCCACTGCCCCAACTAGAGTATGGGAATCAATGGGACAAGATGCCAAGGGAAGGGCTTTGCACTACTGTAGATGAAACCATGGCCCCTCAGAAAGGCAGCACAGAGAATTTATTAATGTTTTATGAATTCTGTCTAGAGGTCAGACCACATGTAAGGGTCCCTCTGGGGATTTGCTCCATCATTCACCCTCAAGAGACTCCCAGAGTTGCAGCCTGCAGGTGACCCATCCTTGCTCATGGATGCACTTCACCAGAAGTCCCAGTGTCTGAGTAGAGGCAGGCCCCAGTCATACCCACGCATGGCCCTCCTGTGTTGGTTTGATGTAGCCCCAATTTCATGCCTGAGATGTTTTGGTTTCTGAAATTCTTTTCCCAGGCGATTTTCTGTAAACAAGAGAAATGTTTTTGTAACTGTACCTGTTATCCATTCTTTCTCACAGGAGGGTTTTCTTGATTTCCCTCTGGTTTGACCAATGTGATTGAAGAAGTTTGCTTTTGTTTCACCAATCAAATTGGTCTGTGCAAAATAGTATCAAAAGGAGACACATCCCAAAATAAGGAGTCATTTTTCTAGCCTTCTAATCTCGAGAGTCTGTGTCGCTTTTAGTATAAAACAGTGATAGTTCACAACTATTCATAAGTGGTTTTTAGGTTATTCTCTTCCGAGTTGGGTGAAAGCTGTGCATCTAATGCTTGCTTTTAAGTGTGAAGCCTGTGGGAGACAATCCATCATGGACTGAGAGTGCCATAGGAGAAATCTTCACATCTGGGAAGTGGAAGCCTTGATCAGCTTTAGGTTTAATAACTTTCCTTTTCTAGATAACAAGCTTTACCTCAGAAAGGGCAGGAGAGTGCACTGCAAGGACCTCAACATCCCAGTGTGGTGCAGACAAGCCTCAGAGCCTGCAGAGCAGCCACAGCGATCCCAGAACCTTAAGTCAATGTTAATCTTTCCAGACCACCACCTGTGCAATAAAGCTGGGGAGAGATGAGACTCTGAGGAGTCCCACACTATTTCCAAGTAACTCAGTCTCACACTTGAGAGACAGTGATCCTGCTGGCCCGAGAGAAGGCAGGCTGCCAGCACTGCACAGAGAAGGGGTTTGCTGATCATCCCCTGCAGCAAAAGCAATAACATCAGTCACCAGGGCTGCCTTTCAGCAGCATAGAACTCATGTTTGTGGCTGTTAGCAAGTCAGTTACAAGTAAGCAAATTATATTGTTTAAAAATCTGTGTGCAAGAACATGCCTTGAAACCACGTGAAATGGCATGACTGTTCCTTTTTTTCATTCTCAGATCTGCTGTGTGATGATTCCTGCCAAGGATGCCCCATGTCCTTACGGTGGCATCCCTGGAGGACCAGCAGGCTCCCCTGCCTGCCTGAGCCCTCTGCACCATCACACTGCAGGCACCTGTTCCACCAGGGGAAGATGCCCACTCTTACCAGAGGTCTCCCAACCCAACCCAGATACAGCTGGGAAAGGCAAACAGGACCAGGAACCCCACCCAGAGAGAGACTGTTGGCATCACAGTTTGAGTTGCTGATCTGGGCAGCAGCTCCAGCCCCGAATCAGGTGGTGGGGTTGAGACTGCCATCACAAAATGCTTCATTTTGCAAGCCTGGCATTTGGTCCAAAGCTCACCAAATGCAGAGGAAAAAGCTCTGCATTTCCTGACATTTGGATTAGACTCCCCACCTTTAATATAAAATAATGTTCCCTTGGCTTACTTTTCTTTCCATTATTTAAAAAAAAACCAACACAAACACACAGTAAAAGAGCTGTTACTTGAACATAGATAAGCCCCTCCAAATCATTATTCTCTTGTATTCCAGGACACCTGCGCATATTAAGCAAAAGAATCTATTATCTACTACAAGTCAGATGTTCTAGTTGTATTGGGAGTTAGAAATGAGAGTCTGGCTAAAAACAAATTCAATTCAATGAGAAATTCTTTAATTTAACACACAAATTGATCTGTTTTGGCTGATCAGTAGTGATAAAAATAGAAAAATATGCTTTGAAATAATTAAAGAAACATTTAACTGGAATAAAATGTTGACTACATAGGCCTTCTGAATGAGAATAATTTTCACTTCAGTTTTCTGAGAAGAGATTTGGAGCTGACGATGTGGACCAGTTTTCTAATATAGGGGTCCTTGGCTGCTTGCAGACAACAGAAGTCGTGCTCCATTGGAGAGTAACCATCTGACTTTAGAATGTGGCACTAAAGTGATGCCATCATTTTTTAAATGCCCTTACTTGCACATTGTGTTCCAATCCTTTTTCAGTAGGTGATTAAATGCTCTGAAAACCTGAAAAATATATATGAGAAAAAAATTAGAGGTCTTAGTTTCTGAAGTTCCTCTTCACTTATTCCCTTCCTGAACTGCTCAGAAACTGTAAGGATCTGGATAAATTCAGAAAGAGCCTCTTCTAAAGAGAGTTACACAGTGTTTCACACTACAATAAAGAACCTGTGACATTGTTGAGTGGTTCTTCATCTCTGTAAAAAGTAAAGCATGACTTCTTTGATCAGTACTTCTTGTTCTAAACTGAGGGGTAACTCAGGGTGATTAGTATGAGATGGAAATCAGTGGATTTTCTAAGAAAAAGGCATTTAAGCAAAATACAGAAAGCTGGTATCAGGCCTTTTCAGGGTGAAAAGTCTGCATTGGAAATCAAAGCAAAGCAGCTATTGTTTTTTAAGTTCATGAACCAGGACATCTGGGGCACTCCTTGACAGGTATTTGCATAATTTCCATTGGAGAAATTACCAGAAAATATTAATAAAAACATTCAATAATATTTCCCAAAAATTATCATCAGTAATTTTCTTCAGTTTTTAGTAACTTTCTTTGTTTTCACATCCACAATGACAGCCATGTAACATGCTCTTATATTCAAGCAGGCTGTCAGGGGCTTTGCTGATGTATATGAACATCATTCATATAGAGTCCATAGGTATCATTTTATTATAGTGGTCTGTGTGGTTTTGTGTACATTGAAATTACATCAACAACTCTTGTGTTTTTCAAATAGCTTGAAAACGCTGCACGTAACGAATCACTCAGACAATCCCCCAATGCTTTTATTGTGTTACACTTTCCAAGGTATGCTGTTATATGGAGTAAATGTTTAAGCTGTCAATATTGCAGCAGGCGAGTGAGCAACAGAATTGGCACATGGGCTGATCATGGAACCGGGAAGAAGGGCAGAACTCCAGGGTTGTCTTCCTGCTTGTGCCTCCAACCTGAAGGGTCATATTCTGACCAGCTTCCAATAGGGATTTCCTTCCATCAACTATCTCAGGGTGGGTACAATCCTGCCTTATCACAGTAACATTTTACACACAGGTGTAAAAGGGACAGGTTGAGTTCACTATACCAAGTAAGAACATTTTGTTTACCCAGTAAAGACAGTCTGAAGGTCAGGAGTATTTAACAAGTGCCTTGGGAAACCCTGGGATTCCGATGCAGTACAAGAGGAAAACATCAGAGCCACTGAGAGCAAAGGGTTTTTTGTCACCCCACCTATATTTTTCTAATTGTGCTCTCTATACGTCTTCATAAATAAAACCATTGTGCGGTTAACGTAGTCTCTGAATGAAATGTAAGCTCATTCTAGACACCTGTACTAACAAGGAATAGGGTAACATTGGCGAATCTTCTAATGAAAGAAGAAAAGCTACAGAAAGATCCTAGCCTGTGCCAAGAAAGTCTCTGCCTGTATGAATGCAAGTGCTTTAATCTGCATGACAAAGGTCCCCCTCCCCTTCCGAACTGCCCCAGCACGGCATTGGCTATTCATTCCATGCGGTCTCCGTGCTAGTGTGGATAAAGAGGCTGGACTCGTGTGAGCAGTGCCGCCAGGACGCCTTGCAAAACACAGAACATTAAATTTTCCCCAGAATATGTGCATTCACTGCCTTCCCCCATGCAGGGCAGGACTGCTCAGTGTTTCCTTTGCGCGGCAGTCAGACCCTTCGCTACACCAGAGATTTTGCAAGCCTGGCTCTAAAACACATTGCAGAGGTTCGATTACTCATTCGCTATAAAATTCCGTATGGTAATAAGATTCCCCTGACTTGAAACTGCTGTGCTGCTGTCGACACGACAGAAATAAAAAATAAGGCAGAAAGAAAGGAAGGTGAATCACCAAAATCCACAGTAAAGCAGACTCCAGTCTGAAACACGGGTTGCCTGTTGATACTGCTTTGTGTGGGGAGAAACGGTGAGACCCCACTGGGATCCGCAGGGTGGGTGATCCCACTGAGATCTGCTGGCTGGTGCCAGGCTCCAGACAGGATGCCCTGCCCGGGAATGGTGCTGGGGCCAGGCCAGGGCAGCTCCCCAGATGGACAAGCACACAAGCCCATCAGCCCCACTAGCTCTCCAGACAGTGCTGGAGCCGTGGCAGGGCTCTCTGAATCGAGTGATTTCTTTAATCGAGTATGTGTCACTTTTGACTCACACTCACACTTCTACTCCCCAGACACACTGATTCAGCTATCCTGGCTACTCGAACCAGACTGCAAAAGCTCAGGCACTCCAGCGCCAAGCTCTGCTCTGAGCTGCATAGGGAAAGCTTAAGTAACTCCAGTGAAGATAAAGTCTGACACAGAGTAAATAAGCAAACATTGGACTTTTTTCCCTTTACGACTGACTTCTTACATTTAGTTCTAGCCAAGTCTCTCCCATGTTTTTGGCAGGATCCTCTCCCTCATCAGACAGAGCTTCTGATAAAGGCAAGATGTATCTTGCTTAAAGCAGGATCATACTAAAGACAGAACAGTTTGTTGTTTCGGGGGTTTTTTTGTTTGTTTGTTTTTTGGTTTTTTTTGATCAAGTAGTAACTTGGGTAGGAAACGAAAACAGATTCAAAATTTTAAATTTTTTTAAAAACTTCCCCACAAATCTGTGCCCAAAATTTATGTGAGATATTGAACTACAACAATTACCCATCTACTTGCTTGCTGTTACTGATAGTTCAGTAGGTCAGGACTGCAGAAACTTCTTATCATGGGGCACAGAGACTCTGTGCCAGATTCTGATCTCAGCTGCACGTGCTGTAATTTACCTTATGTTCATATTGCACTAGAATAACTGAGATGGAAATGTGTTTCACTCTTCCCATCGTTTTGCCTTTGGAGTTGAAGCAAAGGGAAGCTTTACTTTGAAACGTAGGAGCAGTGAAATGATTAACAAAAGCTAAATAGGGCAGTTTCAGGCTGAAAAATGTATGATTCATAGCAACTTGTACAGACATATTTCTAAGTCATATACATTATGGCAATTTAATTATGTAATGGAAGGGATCATGTACTGTTGCATGCCCACAGTTCCCACTCATTTGACTAAATGCAGATGGGCTTACACTACACAGAAAGTAACACACCAAAGAGAGGGAGAGAGAGAAAAGTGGTGCTGGAATTTAAGAAAAAAAGATGTAGCAAAAATAATGCCCAAATGGCAAGCTCTGTACACCACCAAGTATTCATTTGCTCAGCTGTAGCAAAAGGCTGGGCAGGAGAGCATCCCAGCAACAAGCCAAGGCAACCTCAGCGTAGGATTAATGCCATTAAGTGGAGGGGAAATGTCACAGCATGCATAAGAAATCTGAAGATTTCAGACACGCAAGTACCACTGGATGTGGGTGTTTTTATTATACAGCTAGATGTAGAATTTCAAAGACTTTCTAGCACATTTCTCCACCTAAATCAGAGGTTTAAAGGCTACTGAGTGTTGCCTCAGCCTCTTTAGCCAGTTGATAAAATCTAGCACCGATTTCTGAATAGTGTGAGAAGGGTGTAGGTATTTTGTAGACCACTCATGCTCTCATCACTGCGTCTTCCAAGAGCCCAGGACACCTCCTACTTTGTTCAAAGATATACTATCTTCAAAAAACTTCTGGGTTGTTCATGTGCTGGAAGACTTAGGTCTCTGGGAACATGCCTCCTTAGGTCTCTGGGAACATGCCTCCTCTCAGATTGGTGTCAGATCGATCTCTTTTCAAAGTAGTGGTGGCAAACAGCAGTTGAATATGAGGGATGCAATGCTGGCAGTGCTCACAAAGATAATTACTGTTCAAAGTGATAGGAAATTTTTAAAGGGGAAATGGCCTTAAGTTATTCCAGAGGAGGTTTAGATTGGATATTAGTAAAAATATCTTCATTGAAAGGGTGGTCAAGCATTGGAACAGGCTGTTCAGGGAAGTGGGTGAGTCACCATCCTGGAAGGGATTTAAAAGATGTGACACTTGGGGACATAGTTCAGTGGTGGATTTGGCAGTGCTGTGTTAACATCTGATTTAAAGGTCTTTTCCAACCTCAACCATTCTACTACAGTGAAAAACTCATTCAGTCCCCCAAGGTGCCAAAAGTGACATCCCTCTTTTGGTTTACCTTCATATCACAGAACACATGGGCACCATCTGCAGCCATCAGTGCTGGGGGAACTGTATGAGAACTGGTGGCTGCAGATCTGCCACCATCAGCACCAGATTTGTGCAATAAGAGATAAAGCCCTGATATGTACGAAATCTTGATGTGACACCAACACATAATTGCTTTTATATAGAATTAATAGGATCTGGTAATTCCAAGTTTGTGCTCCTGTTATAGCTTTATGCCTGCTTTTGTCAGCTTTTGTCAGAGCAGATAAGAACCGATTAACAACAAGGTCTCCAGAGTGCACTGTGGTCCCTGGACAGTCAGACCCCTGTCCCACATTCCTGTTGCTGGGGCTCCATCCTGACAGGGAGGATTGCTCCCAGCAAGAGGGGAGGAGGGGTCGGAGTAATATAAAATATAAAGATATCTTTTAAAAGATAGATATGATATGATATGATATGATATGATATGATATGATATGTACATTTAAAAAAACAAATGAAAATCAATGTTTTGGTGGACCGTCAGACCACCAGATGCATTCTCTCTGTGCCAGCACTAGCAGGGCTGTAAATACCCTGCTGCACTGGAGGAAAACCTGCCTATACCGAGTAAATGGCACTTGGGCCAGGAGCAACGTAATTAAAAAATACATATTAGGGCACACGGTGTGAACGGCCTGTGAGCAAACAGAGCAGACACAGCCTCCGGCAAGCCTTGCTCCCTCAGATTTGACTGCTTCCCAACGGGAGGAGCAGGTGGAACGGGAGCCTGCTCACTGGCCTGACACCTTGCTCTGGCAAGATGTGCAGGGGGACACAAAGGGACACAGAGGGATGCAGAACGATGCAGAGCAATCCAGAGTGATGCAGAGAGATGCAGCCATAAGCAGAAGGAGGCAAGTGCTCACAGGAAATAGACACACCATGGGCTGGCCCCCAAGAGAAAAGGGACGTTCTGTGCAATGTGATACCTGCAGCTGCCACTGGCCAAAACTTGCACCTAGTGCATGGTGGAAGCTTAAATCCTGGGAGAGGGCAGGGAGGAACTGTTCTACAGGGGAGATGTTCACATGCAGTGCAAGAAGAAAACCTTTATTTACTAATCCATGCCCCCATTAACCAGCAGAGCTGGGCTGTGGCATTTGCCTGCAGGATGCACAGAGAAGAAAGCATAAGGAGAGCCTGAAGAAAGGGGGTTAATCAATTTAAAGAAGAATAGGAACATGTAGTAGCCTCCTGCAGGAGGGAGGTCTGGGAGGAGGCACAGCCCCCATGCTCAGCTGCTCTGTCTGTGGATCACCACTCCTGTGGGGGAGAGCAGCCGCCGCCCAGCGCGTGGGGAAGCCAGCAGGAGCATTAGCTCATCCCATGGGAGTGACTCAGAGCAGCAGTATCACCTCTGCATTCCAAGCGCATCAGGTCAGTAAAATTAATTCAAAGTATTGAGGAAACAGGTCTAGCACGAAAGAGAAAAGGAATGGTCACAAACTGTAGAGAAAGGCACATTATTGTACCCGCCTGTACATCATCATCCATGTAGCAACACAGAGAGGTGATCAACTTCCATCAGCTGGGATGCTCTTCCTTCTTTCCAGGAAGAACGCAGCATATCCATGCCTCAGGTGTGCATCTTCCCCTTCCCTGCTGTGTGGTTACCAGTGAACACAGGGGCAAAGCAGCTCACCTGAGTTTGGAGCACAAAAGGACATACCCTTAGGGACTGGTAGAGCTGGTTGCACAGTGTTGAGCTAGTCCCTGAAAAACAGCAGCTAAAGAAAGAGCCTATATTGCACCAAAAATATTCATCGAGTTTACATATCAGCTCATGCAGAGAGACCTTTGGGCTCTCTTTGCAGAGTTATGGAGTATTAAGCTTGCTGGAGGCTGAGAAAGAGGGGTAAGTCTGATCACTGTAACCATTCTGGTCTGGATGCAAGCTGGAATAGTGTCTTCTTTTATGGGAAATGACTCTGTAGCCATCACATAGAAATGTGCAGCTGTTTTTGGGATGATGCAAGGAAGACTCTTCAGCTTGCTTCACTTTCTACAGCTTCAGGTGAAAGAAGCTGTTTCAGGAGAGAGACAAAACCCAAACCTGATTCCACCCTGACTTTGTATGTCAGCACCTCACTGAGCTGAGATCCACTGTTTCAAAGCTGGGATCATCCCTGCACAGGTACCATGTGTTGTCCTTCACCAAACAAGCAGAAGGGGATTTTGGTGCACTTTCTTATGGAGAAAGCAGGATTCAGGTTTTAACACTTTGTTAACACATAGTAAGGCACTGGTCAAAATGGACTTAGTGACAGGATAATTTAACATACTTTTCCTTAAAAAATAATTACAGGTAAAAAATACAGCTCTTCTGACCAGTGATGGGCATCATCTTATCAACGTTTTAAACATACCAGAACCCTCGGATGCAGGAGGCAGATTTCTGACCTCAGATTTTAGCTGTGGAATTTTCATATAATCAAGTCGTGGGGCAGAAACTCTTTGTTGGTCCATCTTTATTCACAATGTTTTCAGTGGTTCTAAGAGACATTTTGCGCTTCTTTGTAACCTAGGTTTTCAAAGGTTTGCATACACTAAAGCAAAACCACAGGATTTAATTTTCTTGATGGAATAAAACCAGGAACGTGCATATTTAATAATCACATAAGGAGTACCCATTTTATTTCAATTTGCCTTTAAACAGAATAAAAAGGCATCAACTTACCTGATATCCAAGCACTGCCAACAGCCAACAGTGGACTCTGTTCTCAGGGCAGGTCACCACCAATGGCACAGTGCACAGCACGCTGCCAGCCAAGGAGAATTTGCTTAGGAACAGCCCTTCTGGCACCGAAACTGCTGACTATAATATTTGACAATATTGCATCTTTTTCCCAGTCTGATTGAGAAATGGAAGGGGGATCATTCTGGTTGTAGCAGGTCGTGACAAACAACCAAGAGAAATGTCCCTGGGGCTAAAAGTCAGTCCTTATTACCAGCCCAAGCCCAACCTTCATGCAGAGACTTGAGCAAGTTTCTGTGCATATTGTTGCATCCTGGAGATGATAAAACTAACCAGTCTCATGGGGGAAGAGTTACAGAATTCACTCATTCTTTTAGATAAAAACCATTGCTTGATGCAGTGAACGCAGGGCCAGGAACCAGACAAAGATAACTCCTGGAGAATTGCTCTGTGCTCTCTGGGCAAAAACCTCTCACTCCAACCCTCTCCAATTTCTGCCATTAGCATCAGTACGGTCAACATTGCATTTTTTAACCAAGCACAAATAAACAAGGATGTAAAAGTGGGAACAATAATGTTTATGGGACACTCTCCACTGCTTTGAGGTCTCATGGACAGGATTACAGCACTGACTTCTGGCTTTGCCCAGCCCTGGCTGCAGCAGCAGAAAGCACCTTCCTGTTAAAATGTCAGAAATCAGGTTTTCTGCTTGGGCAGCTCATTAGCAGCAGGCTCAAAACAGAAGTTTAAAGATGCTGCAAGAAGTATTAACACTGCCTTGAACCTGACATTAACCACAGAAAAGGGGAATTACACCACTATAAAGGAAGGTGTGAATTTAATTAATCATGCTGGCAGCTTAATTCCCCATGTGAGTATTTCTCTTCCAATATGAACCATGGCCATTTTCAACACAATTGATGTTTCTTAACATCAGAAGAGGTAGTTTAAACTAAGCTGAAAAGAAGTCACTCTTTATCCTGTAATAAGAGGATACACAAGAGATTATATTTCATAACTGCAGCAATACAGCTATAATTACAGCAGTCTGACTTCCCATGCAGATGAGTCCTGACCCTGGTAGAATTATTGATTTGTGCTGCTTTCTTTAGGAGGCAAACAAACCCATTGTGTCTGAATTACCCTCTCTGTACAGCCAAGAAGGAGGACAACAATTTCTGGTAAAGAAGAAGAACAGAAATTTCATTTCTGCATTTCTCACTTCACAACTTGCAACAAAATTATTTTATGTCAAAACACTTAATCTGTAGGACTGTAATTTTCCCAAAATACCATTTGATTTATGGAGGAAAAGGAATACCAGAAACAGACTGTTTTTTATTTCTCATTTTTGCAGGTGCTAATGCTGTCATTTTAGATACTAAACCATGGGAGAAGAGAGTGTTCCTCCCTTTTCCCCCTGCAGCCACAGGTTAGATGAGATGGCACTGTAGGCTGAGCCTGCTTTCATGACATCTTCCCTGACAGCTCATTTTCAATCCCTGATTCAGCTGTCCCTGATCACAGGTACATTGCATCACACCTACAAACTACATTTTATCAGACTCCAAAGAGCAGACTGTATTCCTACGTACCATGCTCTGTATGTAAATAGCATAACATTATGTCATATGCAAATGTCTAAACGCAGCCCACCATTAACTGCCATAAAAATCTATCAAATACAGGCACAATGAGGTGAAGATTTGAAACATAGATTACTCCAAATGAGGATCTAACTCCACATGCTTGATAAGATCAGCACTGCCTTTGTTTGGACCAGGTGTCATTCCACATGCAGGAGACAGACCATATGAAAACTTTTAATTAGATGCAAACAAAAATGACCATGATATTAACAGCACAACTTCTGAAAAATAGTGTCATGCTCAATATTTAAAGCCTGTGGGCTCTAGTCTTTCATCAGGCTGCTGATATAAACATCAGCTTATGAATTAGTGTCACTACTCTTCTGATCAGGGTCATGGACAAGTAAATGTAATGACTTGGGCTGAGAGACATTTTGTCTTAGCAAAAGAAGATCACATTTTCCCTCAATAAATAGTTTTCACCTAAGCTATCAAAAGTAAACAGCACATGAAACCTAAAGTGCCTATTAAAACATTTCCCTTGATGAAATATTTAATACATTTGTTACTTAACAACATACATACTCCTTGTCTTCTTAAAAATTAAATGTTCTTTTCTGCACAATGAACAAAAATGTGAAAAGGGAAATAGTGAAGAATCTCAAAAAGTTTTATTAATTGAAAACACCTAATTCAAGGTATTTAAGATCAGAGTTCCCACTTTCTGTGTAAGGTGGAAATGCCTGACCAAGAACTGCAGCCTGGCATTTCAAGATGCTGCCTTTGGAGATCTTTTCTCCCTGCCCAGCCTCATACATTATTTGAGGCACACAGAACATCCTTGGCAGGCAAGGGGCAGCAGGACAAAACCTGGGCCAGCTGGGATGCCAATGAATCCTACTTCCACAGGCATTGTACAGGTTGCCCACAACATGGATGGAGACCTGAGCACCAAATGACCATTACGAAGCCCTGCCCTAAAGTAGAAGCCACTATTAAGGAGAAGTGAGATAGTAGGTCAAAAGCAGAAGCCACTATTAAGAAGTGAAATAGTAGGTCAAAAGCACAGGAGAATCTTGAGAGGTTCCTTTCTCCTAATTTGATCCTGTTAGGTATCTCCTGGGCAGGTTATTCCTCCCTTTCTTGTTTGAGGGGGTTGCATTCCTGAAAAGAAAGGGCTAGCTGCACCTGGGATGGCGCTGGGAAGGAGCATCAGCCCTGCAAGCAGCTCTCTGTTGCACAGGAGAACACACAGTGTGCACAGAGGAGCTCTGGGATCAGGCTGGGGCACAGACCTCTGGGTGCACTTGTTTTGCACGCACAGTTGTGCCAGTGACACAAAGCAGGTCTGCAGCTTGAGCTGCCCTCCAGGAACCTCCCTCTGAGGCCTTCTCCAAGCAAAGGATCCACGGCAGAGGCAGGGTGACTCTGATGTGTTTGTATTATTTTTGAACTGAAAATTAACAACAGAAAACAACAAATGAGACTTCTGTCCGTCAGACTACTGTGCCACAAACTCTGTCCTCCTTCCTGGGGTCTCAGTAGGGATGCTCAGTGAGCAAAGGGATTTGTGCCCCTCTCCTGGGGGGGTTGCCAAGGCTCACACTAAGCTGTGACCAACTACACCTACTTCAGCTCTCCCAGAAAAAGGTTTGCTTTCCACCACCCAAATGCTACAAACCTGCAGCTTCCCCTTTAGAAACCCCTTTTATTCATCCCCAACAAAACTGAAGTGACACGTGGCCAAGGCATAATGCCTCAGGCACACACAGGTCTCCCAGCATATTCCCTTACCTACATGCATCCTCTCTTTTCCCAGGCCAAGCAAGTTGCATTTGCTCATCCTTGGGGGTGTAGGAGCTCGCAGCCAGCTCCCTCAGGCTCCAGCTTTCCGCTGACAGACCCCTGCAGCCCCCAGCTTCCTCCCTTCCTATGGGCTCCTACGCTCACAGTTCGGATTTCCCCCCCCTCCGCCCAGCCTTCCCAAGGCAGCCTCCCAAAGACGGGGGCTGGAGTTTGGGGATCCCTCTTCATCCCTCTCAGTCTGGTTATCCATTTCTGTCCAGGGGAATGATTTTTATCCAAGCCATTGTTGTCTCTTTCCTGCCTAGTTTCTTTAGTTCCAGTACTGCCTCCTTTAAGTCTGCATTTCCAGTTAGCAACACTGAAGCGGGCTGGGAAAGCAAATTGTCGGGGATAATCATAAAACAAAACAAAACAAACAAACAAAAAACAAAACAAAACAAAACAACAACAAAAACAACCCCCAAAACCACAAACATATTTGGTGCTTTCCCTCCACGTTAAAAACTATGCAGAAATTGATGTGCATAAAAACACAGGAATCTCCTGTCGGGGTGCTGGAGCACAGCAGGGAGAGCAGCAGAGGCTCCAGCGCTGCGGAGGTGCAGGCAGGAGGCGGGGTGTTGGGAAAGTGCCTCCCTCGAGGTCTTTCCTATGTTTTCCAAATAATCGGACATGTTGAAGGTTGAATCCCACAAACGGGTTAAGTCCAAACCTTAAGTCAGTTGGCTGCAGTGAGAATGAGTCGCAGGGTGTTTCACCATCCCTCGGCTCCTCCCTCCCAGCAAACTGGCACACTGCTCAGGTTTTTCTCTGCAAACTGCCAAACCACTATTAAATCTCAGATTCATGCCACTGCAGAAAGGAAACTATTTATAGAATAAAAAATTGAATGAGTTTGCTGTCCCAGGTTCATATTTGGTGACTTCAACAAGTTATATAAGGGCAGATTTTAAACCACCACCTCTGGAGAATCCTTCTCAGGCTTTTACTGGTTTTTCTTGTTGTTTTACTCTCCTCTGCTGATTAGAGCTGGGCATCATTCTGCAGGAGTATTTTAATTGGTACATTTTTAATGTTTTCTTTAGGTAAGAGTTCTGTGGCCTGGCCTGAGGATCTTGCTCAGAGCCTTGCTGCAAGCAGTGGGATTGTGCAGCCTCCTGAAATCAAGGCAGAATTCCCCTGTAGTATACTCACAAGCCTGATAGTGTGGTGATGATCATGGAAGGGATGGAAGATATTCCCTTCCTTTCCATTGTTTAGCATTTATCAAAAGTTCTTAACAAAATATATGTTGTAAAAAGCACGCAACTTACCTTGATCTATTGTTAACAAGAAACCCATTTTAAAAAATATTTCATGGCTTGCTTAACAAATGCAGGATATTATAGTTAAATATATACATTGAAACTCAGAACTGAGCAGTCAGAAGCCTAGGAATCACAAGTGTTCAGTACTTCTGAGGACATTAGCTGTTTCAAAATTGAGATGCAGACAGCTACCTGATAAAATATACTTTTTCAGTAACACAATTCTGAATATGAAGATCAACCTAAAGACACCATTTGTAATCCAGAGGAACAGAGAGACCTGCTGTCCCATTGAAAATAGCTCCTGCAGACTTCTGAGAGCCCCTCACAAGATGATATCAGCCCTGGCTGCCAGCAAGAGCCAAAGTATTTTAAGTGCTCGTGCAGCAATTCCATGCAGCAGAGCTCTAGTTTGCAAGTGGTGGGAAACAATCCACAATATAAACAGGGAAGTGTATCACTATCAGCATGCAGTGCTGCTCTCATCTCATTAAAAAGAAAGATTACCTTTCTTATTTCAAGACACATCACAGCAATACATGACCTTTCGATTAGACAAGGGTTCTGGTGGAATCTTCAAAAGCATTGCAGTGCATTTTACATCTCTGTCTCCCAGAGCTGGCATGCATTATCTGCTGCAGAGTTTTATAAGACAGCAGCCTAGGGATGGTTTTGGCATCCCTGCCTACCTCAGGTCCATTTGGCACGATAGAAAGCAGTTTCTGAGGTCACGTGGAAGGTGTGTCTTGTTTCCTCCGGTTAACGGAGACAGGGAAGTGCCCCCTGGGGACCGTGTTTTAGTTGTAGTATTTCCTTTGTTGTAAACAACAAGATATGCCCTCAGAAAGGACCTGCTAAAATGATCTGGAGAGTGAAACGTGCTTTTGTTGTAGCTTAGCTAGGCTGGGCTTGGCTTGGCTTTACCACCAGGCATCAGCCAGTGCACTTGAGTAAGTGTCCAGCTCCCACAGCCTTTAATGATGCTTTTAAGTTAATTGAAGGAGAATTAATACTCTAAGCTGCAAGAAATCTGTTATTACGATCTCCTTTTTTTTTCATAACTGAGGTGGTTGTAACATTAGGAACCTTAGATCTGTGGGTGAAAACTTCTAAACTGAGCTGAGAAGTGTTTCAGTCCTAAGGCTCAATGAGTGCTTCAGGTTTCTTAATGATTTCAGGTAAAACAATGTGTTATAAATATTGTGTAGGCATACACAAAACCCCCAATATGGGCAAGGAGGGGGCATTAAACAAAAACAAAATGTTGCATTAAGTGGAGTGTTGGAATATTACTTAGATGTTAATGTTCAGTTTAAACAAACTCTTAAGCAGTGCTTGATTAGATTAGGTTAGATTAGGGATTAGCAGGGATTAGATCTAATTCATGAATCGGACAAAGACTCTATGAGAGAAATGTGGGCAGGAGGTTTTAGCAGCAAATAAGTGACATCCAGGCAGTGGAAGATGATGGGAGCAGGGGCTGTGTTCAACAGCCTCCCTCCTGTATCTACAGCTACCATGGGTGAGCAAAGCTTTCCTGGTTGCACAAATGAAGTGCTACATTATGCTCCAAATGCTTCTTCCTTAGAAAGATCCTAATGTCCTCCCCAGTCTCTGTACCGCTGGAAAGGGCTGAGATGGAGGCACAGGCAGGACTCAAAACAGCAATAACCTCATACCTACAGGGGTACTGCCCCTGATGCACCAAGCACAGGCATGATGACAAAGTGATAGGAGCTTCACAAAGGTACTGTAGGCAGGGCATCACTGCCTGTTGCCCAGGCATTGCTTGAAAACATGCAGGACTCCAGGTTATTGCCTTTAAATTGTTTACATCCTCTTAACTCACTGACACACCTGGGTCAGGCAGGCACACTTCCACCATCAGACTTCAAGCTTTATTGGGGCTCACCATCTCTCAGGATGCAGAATGACAACAGAGAATTGTCAAGGTACTTTGTGGTAAGGGCAGCACAAATTAGAGTGCAAGTTCTGTTGCCACAATTATAATGCCCTTTACAGGCATGATGCACATCCTTGAAATGCTTTGACAGAGATCAAACTTCAGTTATAAAGTCCAGATTACTTTACGGCCCTAATTTTTCCATTCAATTGGGTTGATACCAAAAGCTGCAAAGTGCCCGTTTCACTTCACTTTCTTAGAGCAGGAAAAAAGCAACACTTCCATCTTTATTTTCTCTAACAATGGGATGCACTGTTGTGGCCATATTCCTCCTTTCAGCTCAGAAGCTGGCTTGAAGCAGGTTGCAGTGGTTTCTGAAGCCACCTTTTGCCAGGCATTACAAAGGAAGTGTCTGCTTTGGACAATGCTTCAAAGGACAATGCTTGAAGAAAGCAAACATCATTCAGAGCAGATCCATCCAGGCGGATGTATACCTGCAATATCATAGGAACTAAGCTTCTCCCAAGTATTTGGCAGTGAAAGCTTGCAATCAAAACGGGGATGAGCTAATTACTGTACGAACAAGGCACACTGTCTTTAGTGTACTTTAACATATGTCACATCCTTCTGGAAGTGTGCTAAGAAGTGTCTGTCCAGATTTGGGGAAACATGAATGGTAAAATTCACACAGGAAGGTAGACAATATGATGTCCTGAGTTCTTCACCAAGGGAAGGGAACCTTTCCTCTCCCCATCCCTGAAAGGGAATACAGTTGAACAGAGGGTATTGGTTCCCTTTCCTTGTAGAAAGAGATTCCTAATCCTTGAGTGGAAAGAGCAAGATACTTTACGAGCCACACTCCCCCTTCTCTTGCAGGTAAACATTCACTAACATTTATCCCTGTGCCTCAAGCTTGTGGCTTTGCAGTAGGCTTGTGATCTGGTTGGTTCTCCTTCAGACCCAACCCTGACTGTGAAAGAATGTGAAGAATGTGGTGAAATGGAAAAAGAGTGATCCCCTACTGTAGGGGATGACCCAGGAGAGTGATTTTTGTCTTTTCCTTTCCATGCCTGACTCCAGCTGGATGGGTGTCAGAGCAAAGGAGTTATGTACAGTGCATATCACAAACTTGCTTTGAGTTTAACAGCATTGAGATGAACACCCAGCACACAATAAAGAATGTCATTTGGGAATTGCCATTCCCATGTCCAGCTGGGAATGGCAATTCCTACTCCAGTGCACTCAGAGATCTGCTTCAGCCTAAGGACTGGTACAACAGTGGAACTACAGCTAAAACACTAATGCAGGAATGCAAAGGGCAACACTGCACATTCAGGTGTATCTCAGGTCAAGAAGTCACAAGTTTTTCCACCTCCCTTTTGGCCTTCTGAAACAAGAGAGAGATCAATGCCACTGATGGAAGAATGTCATCCTTGCCTTCTCCATGGATCCTAGTAGGAGAGCTTGTAGAACAGTGTTAACTAGGCTTGCTCCTGCAGTTCATGTTTTTTACTGCAAACTGGCAAAGATTTAAACCCATTTTGCTGGCAGAGTCAGTAACCTGTTGGAGGAGCCTAACCCTTTCAGGATAACAGGAAGTGGATCATTCTAAAAATATCCCATATTCTTCTACTGATATCCCAATGTATTTTGCCAGATACCTGTTTTTTGCTGCACACATTACCTGCTTTCTTGCATTTTGGCAAAGCACAAAGTGCTGGTCTTCAATATTCTAGCTGGTGGCAAGCTGATTTACCACCACAATTCCATACTGAAGTCTGGAACTGATGACCTTTTGAGAAGCCTGTCTCTTGGCCAAATCCCTAGCAACTGCTTAGTGCAGGAAAAAAAGCAGATGAGTGATAGAGAGGGATAGTTAGGATCCTGACTGTGACAGAAACAAATAAATAGAGCAAGACTTCAAGGATGGTACCAGGGTAACAGCTATTACAGTACATTGTTACCAAGACCTGACTGCGCTCTGGTTCTGAGTCCCAGCTGGAGCATCTTTCTACATTGTAGATTGGGTACTATTCCAAAAGGATGGGGCACTGGAAAAGGTTGTTCATAGAAGCTGTGGGTGCCTCATCCCTGAAAGTGTTCAAGGCCAAGCTGGAAAGGGCTTTGATTAATCTGGTCTAGTGGAAGGTGTCCCATGGCACTATTCCTGATACAGGCCAGGATGTCATTGGTCTTCTTGGCCA